>JAXIVJ010017847.1:2500-24979 GCA_036785665.1 Chirona hameri | reverse complement strand
ATATTGCTACTCGTGTCATTTGAGTAATTTGTACAAAATGTACGAATGATCGGACTTTTGTATTCAGAGTGGAGTGAAATTGGAATCAATGTAATTGGATTCGGAATCAAGCTCTTTAGGAGCCCTGGAATCGGATTCGGAATCGATTCCCCTAGTAAAATTATATATATAATATATATTATATATATATATATATAAAATATATATTGGATTCGGAATCGGAATCAGACCCATCTGGCTTGGCATGGAATCGGAATCGATTCCGCTGAAACGGAATCAAGCACAAGTCTGGACTTATACAAGACCCTGATACGACCGCATCTCCAGTGTGAAAATCGAATCTGGGGACCAATGTCTATAGGGAGACCAGACACGGATTGAGAAAGTCCTCCAGAGAAGGGCAACTAAGCTGGTTACAGAGATTCCGTCAAAGCCATACTCCCAGCACCTCAAGGATCTGAATCTGCCATCCCTGACCTAAGGTGACTGACGGGGACATGATACTGATATATCAGACACTGCACTGCACCATTGATGTTGACCGAGGCCTGCTCCAGCTTTCCACTGCCAGACGCACTAGAGGCCACAAATTAAAGCTGAACAAGCCAAGAGCAAGGCCGCTGCCCAGACGTCACTTCTTCACGGTCCGAGCAGTCGACAACCAGAACAGCCTTCCACTCAGTGTCGTGTTGCCCCAACTGTCAATTCCTTCAAATCCCGATCAGACACCTTAATTGGAAAGACATCAAATTGGTATCAATATTCGATGTATAACCTTTACCAGAGCTCTTAACTGGTAACGATCCGGTCCGACAGGCTGTATAAGCCTCCAAATTCCGTGAACTGGTAAGGCAACGGTACAACGTTATTATAGCTTTGACAAAAAAAAATGAAATTGACTTCCACCATGTGAACATTTCACATAGGGTAGACAACTGTGGCTCCAGGACACGTCCAAGCGCTGGACTTGGTATGCCATTCGCGATGTAGATGATACTGATGCCAATAGCATGAAAAGTCAGGGCATTAGGACGTGTCCAGGGTTTACAGCTGTTTACCTACATAGGTACCTTCCTAATGTAGGGTAAAGGGCCAATTGAAGACACATCCAAATGCTGTCCTTTTCTTGCCTTATCTGTGTATCAGTGATTTAGTGCATCAGCATTGTCCACACCATCAATAGCATGGACAGTTCAGTATTTTTACCTGTCTTGTCACAGTCATTTACCCTAACTGCTTGGAATGTTACCATGGGCTGCTAGCTGAACAATCAAGGTTGCCATGCGCCTGCTTCTGCCTGATGGCATGCCATCAAGCGGAATAATGTTCTGATTTATAACAACTCATCAGTTGCACTGGTTGCACTTGAGTGACATCTGTCACTGACAGCAGGTGTCACAGCAGCAGGTGTCACTGACAGCAGGTGTCACTGCAGCAGGTGTCACTGCAGTAGGTGTCACTGCAGCAGGTGTCACTGCAGCAGGTGTCACTGCAGCAGGTGTCACTGCAGCAGGTGTCACTGCAGCAGGTGTCACTGCAGCAGGTGTCACTGCAGCAGGTGTCACTGCAGCAGGTGTCACTGCAGCAGGTTGTCACTGCAGCAGGTGTCACTGTAGCAGATGTCACTGCAGCAGGTGTCACTGCAGCAGGTGACAGCAGCAGGTGGCAGCATCATGTGTCACTGCAGCAGGTGACATCAGCAGGTATCACTGCAGCAGGTGTCACTGACAGCAGGTGTCACTGCAGCAGGTGACAGCAGCAGGTGTCACTGCAGCATGTGTCACTGCAGCATGTGTCACTGCATCAGGTGTCACTGCAGCAGGTGTCACTGCAGCAGGTATCACTGCAGCAGGTGACAGCAGCAGGTGTTACTTCAGCAGGTGACAGCAGCAGGTTGTCACTGCAGGAGGTGACAGCAGCAGGTGTCACTGCATCAGGTGTCACTGCGGCAGGTGTCACTGCGGCATGTGACAGCAGCAGGTGTCACTGACAGCAGGTGTCACTGCAGCAGGTGACAGCAGCAGGTGTCACTGACAGCAGGTGACAGCAGCAGGTGTCACTGCAGCAGGTGACAGCAGCAGGTGTCACTGTAGCAGGTATCACTGCAGCAGGTGACAGCAGTAGGTGACAGCAGCAGGTGTCACTGACAGCAGGTGACAGCAGCAGGTGTCACTGAAGCAGGTGACAGCAGCAGGTGTCACTGCAGCAGGTGTCACTTCAGCAGGTGACAGCAGCAGGTGTCACTGCAGCAGGTGACAGCAGCAGGTGTCACTGACAGCAGATGACAGCAGCAGGTGTCACTGCAGCAGGTGTCACTGCAGCAGGTGACAGCAGCAGGTGTCACTGACAGCAGATGACAGCAGCAGGTGTCACTGCAGCAGGTGACAGCAGCAGGTGTCACTGCAGCAGGTGTCACTGCGGCAGGTGTCACTGCGGCAGGTGTCACTGCGGCAGGTGACAGCAGCAGGTGTCACTGCAGCAGGTGTCACCGACAGCTGGTGTCACTGCAGCAGGTGACAACAGCAGGTGACTGCAGCAGGTGTCACTGCAGGAGGTGACAGCACCAGGTGTCACTGCAGCAGGTGTGGTGTTTGTCATAACAGCTTGACAAACTGATGACCCAAGGCTCAGATAATTAGTGACTTGGTCTCAAGAGGATATGTTGCTTGACCCCAAGGCCCAAGGGTACATTGACATCCTGAGTGGCAAAATAATTGGTTTGGGGTACAAATTATAAGAAAAAATCGCTTAATGCTCCAAAAACTCGTCAGATTTTAATTCCTTGTGCATTAATACTTGTTCTTAAACAAACTTTCCTCAGTAAAAGTTGTTTTGATTGACTTGTAAATTAGGAAATATGCCAACTATTGGCTGATTTCAGGCATTTTGGTGGCAGGGGACGTCCAGCCTCTTTACCCTTTCCCCTTGTATCACCAATTGCCTGCCCTTATCAACAACACCATTAATCGGACATGGCTATGAGCATCTCGCATCTGTATTACCTTGTGCCTTAATTAGCACCACCAATAGTAAGTGGTAACTTAATTAGCACCACCAATAGTAAGTGGTAAGGTAAGTATGGAGAGATGTGATGCCACAACAGGTCACTCCATGGGGCTTGACTCCATTGCCAATGTGTTTGAAGGCCATCATCAATCATCATGCTCCTTGGCT
Source organism: Chirona hameri (assembly GCA_036785665.1). NCBI lineage: Eukaryota > Metazoa > Arthropoda > Thecostraca > Balanomorpha > Balanidae > Chirona > Chirona hameri. The sequence goes on along the minus strand of JAXIVJ010017847.1, from coordinate 21,805 downwards.
GGCCACATGGACCTTGGCTCCTCGTAATGTGTGCAGCATGGATTATGTATTGTTAAGCACGGTTATCATGTTCCAAACACCACTGAGTGGAGTGAATGGTGCGAATTGGTATACTTATGTCAAGAGTGTTGGGTTCCTGCACAAGTTGTGTGTAAAGACACTGCTGACTGCTCCACTGTCGTGTTTGATCTTGCACACCTTGTAGCTCTTCAGCTACGCAAGGCCTCCCCTCACTGCAGTGGTATAGATCATATGTTGTGATTTTTCCTCTTGATTTAGCAAGTGTGGGGTGATGAGTGACTCTGGTTTCAACATTTTGGAAAACTGAAGTCCCTGATATGTTTTGGTTTGTTTGTTTATTTTAGTGTTCACCAGCAAAGCTCCTGCTCAAGTGAAGCAGCGAAATGTGTCATTGGTATTTCACCAATACTCTGGTCAGTAAAGACAGGTGCTGGTAAGTGGTCTGAGGGTGAGAGCAACACAATAAAACGCGTCTCTCCCTATCAGGCGTGCAGCGATCTCCTGCCGTCGCCATGCCGGACAAGACGCTGAAGGAGTTGGACCGCACCGTGCGCCGTCTGGTGCGCGGCGAGGCCGGCTTCACCATGGACCAGTTGGTCGAGGCCGTGGCAGAGCTCCTGATCGACGAGTCCACGCTGGCCGTCTGCTTCGATGTGAGACCATGATTCGTGATGGCGCTCTGGCTTTGTCGGCTACCATTGCTGATGTCAGACTATATAGTAATGTCTTATTTCATCAGCTGATATAGGTATGGGTATCTGTTCCTTGCAGCTTAATAGGTTGCCCAAAGGTTTGGTCAGAAGCGATAGCGATAGCGATAGCGATAGCGATAGCGATAGCGATAGCGATAGCGATAGCGATAGCGATAGCGATAGCGATAGCGATAGCGATAGCGATAGCGATTTAGTTTCCTTGTTAGCATGTGTGAATGTTTTGTGTTCATGCTCTAGGCGGACGAGGCTCTCCACCTAAAACATTCTTCGTCACTTGACGTACTCCCTCCAACACACATCCCCCTCCAACACACATCCCCCTCTAACGCACAGCCTCCCTCCAACACACATCCCCCTCCAACACACATCCCCCTCTAACGCACAGCCTCCCTCCAACACACATCCCCCTCCAACACACAGCCTCCTCTAACGCACATCCCCCTCCAACACACATCCCCTCCAACACACATCCCCTCCAACACACATCCCCCTCCAACACACATCCCCTCCAACACATCCCCCTCCAACACACATCCCCCTCCAACACACATCCCCCTCCAACACACATCCCCCTCCAACACACATCCCCCTCCAACACACATCCCCTCCAACACACATCCCCCTCCAACACACATCCCCCTCCAACACACATCCCCCTCCAACACACATCCCCCTCCAACACACATCCCCCTCTAACACACATCCTCCCTCCAACACACAGCCTCCCTCCAACACACATCCCCCTCTAACCCGCTGTTCACCGTTCGCAGGTGCACAAGGCGGCCAAGACTGGTGAGATGGAGGCGGAGGGTCTGGACGGTGAGGAGCCGGACGAGTTCCGGCTGGTCGACCCGCCGGCGCCCGGCCTGGATGTCCTCGGCCAGCTGGAGCTGATGAAGCGGCCGCCGGACGCCAAGTGTCCCGTCTGCGCGCGCAGCATCGCCTGCACGCGGTTCGCGCCGCACCTGGAGAAGTGTGTCGGCCTCGGGCGTAACTCGTCCCGCCTGGCCAGTAAGCGGATCGCCAGCAATCAGAGGGAGAACTACGGCCTGAGCGAGGACGATGACGAGGACGAGTGGACCGGGGAGAGGAAGAAGAAGAAGAGGGATAAACTGTCGCCGCGCAGGAACAAAGTGGGTGGCAGCGGCTCGATCGGGTGGGCTGGAGAGCAGTTTAAAGTAGCGGTGTGGCTGCTCTGCCAGCTGAAGTGTTTGAGTCTCAGATGGAGTAACTGATTTCCGAGGGCGAAATGTCTTTCGTCAGTTCGGTTATGAGTACCTATTCGTGTCGCATCTCTGGATGAACTGTGGGACGCTTAGCTATTTCGATTCAATGGTAGTTAACGTTGAAAGCGCATAATATGACAGCGGCTTTTTGGAATGTTCTGTTCTCTGGTAACACCTGCACATCCAACCCCTGCCGCCCAAGTCACTCGCTTCACCCCGTGCTCTGCTGACACACGTCCCGTGTCCTCCAGCAGAAAAAGAACGGCGGTGGCGACAAGGACTCGGACGCCAAGTCGAACCCGTCCAACCCGTCCTCGGCTCCGTCCACGCCGGAGCAGGCCATTCAGTTCGAGCAGCTGACGGAGGAGGAGAGGAAGGTGCTCTTCAGCCAGGTGGGTACGAAGTACGCACCGCTGCTGTCCGGTGACAGGCCACGGCTGATCTAGGCTGCTGCTGGTGGTGTAAACAAAGTGTGCATTGTGTTGGGGTATATTTGCCTGGTCGGAAAACTACAGTGCCATCGTATGAACGTCCTGCAACTTTGGCAGTCGCGGGTCCCGTAAGCAAAACCATCATCATCTAACATCGCCAGCGTGGCTTGCTTGTCTGCTGTTTCACCCCCTCCCCTCACTCCATGTCCGCCGGCCGTGTCTCTCTGCCCCCCCCCCCCCCGTCACCTCACTGACCGTCCCCCCTCGCATCGGGGCAGGTATGCGGGGTCATCTCGGAGAGCACGCGGCACATGTGTACGCACTCTGTGTCTCTCTGCCTCCCCGTCACCTCACTGACCGTCCCCCCTCGCATCTCGGCAGGTATGCGGGGTCATCTCGGATAGCACGCGGCACATGTGCACGCACTCTGTGTCTCTCTGCCTCCCCGTGTCACCTCACTGACCGTCCCCCCTCGCATCTCGGCAGGTATGCGGGGTCATCTCGGAGAGCACGCGGCACATGTGTACGCACTCTGTGTCTCTCTGCCTCCCCGTCACCTCACTGACCGTCCCCCCTCGCATCTCGGCAGGTATGCGGGGTCATCTCGGATAGCACGCGGCACATGTGCACGCACTCTGTGTCTCTCTGCCTCCCCGTGTCACCTCACTGACCGTCCCCCCTCGCATCTCGGCAGGTATGCGGGGTCATCTCGGATAGCACGCGGCACATGTGCACGCACTCTGTGTCTCTCTGCCTCCCCGTGTCACCTCACTGACCGTCCCCCCTCGCATCTCGGCAGGTATGCGGGGTCATCTCGGAGAGCACGCGGCACATGTGCACGCACTCTGTGTCTCTCTGCCTCCCCGTGTCACCTCACTGACCGTCCCCCCTCGCATCTCGGCAGGTATGCGGGGTCATCTCGGAGAGCACGCGGCACATGTGTACGCACTCTGTGTCTCTCTGCCTCCCCGTCACCTCACTGACCGTCCCCCCTCGCATCTCGGCAGGTATGCGGGGTCATCTCGGATAGCACGCGGCACATGTGCACGCACTCTGTGTCTCTCTGCCTCCCCGTGTCACCTCACTGACCGTCCCCCCTCGCATCTCGGCAGGTATGCGGGGTCATCTCGGATAGCACGCGGCACATGTGTACGCACTCTGTGTCTCTCTGCCTCCCCGTGTCACCTCACTGACCGTCCCCCCTCGCATCTCGGCAGGTATGCGGGGTCATCTCGGAGAGCACGCGGCACATGTGTACGCACTCTGTGTCTCTCTGCCTCCCCGTGTCACCTCACTGACCGTCCCCCTCGCATCGGGGCAGGTATGCGGGGTCATCTCGGAGAGCACGCGGCACATGTGTACGCACTCTGTGTCTCTCTGCCTCCCCGTGTCACCTCACTGACCGTCCCCCCTCGCATCTCGGCAGGTATGCGGGGTAATCTCGGATAGCACGCGGCACATGTGTACGCACTCTGTGTCTCTCTGCCTCCCCGTGTCACCTCACTGACCGTCCCCCCTCGCATCTCGGCAGGTATGCGGGGTCATCTCGGAGAGCACGCGGCACATGTGTACGCACTCTGTGTCTCTCTGCCTCCCCGTGTCACCTCACTGACCGTCCCCCCTCGCATCTCGGCAGGTATGCGGGGTCATCTCGGAGAGCACGCGGCACATGTGTACGCACTCTGTGTCTCTCTGCCTCCCCGTCACCTCACTGACCGTCCCCCCTCGCATCGGGGCAGGTATGCGGGGTCATCTCGGAGAGCACGCGGCACATGTGTACGCACTCTGTGTCTCTCTGCCTCCCCGTCACCTCACTGACCGTCCCCCCTCGCATCGGGGCAGGTATGCGGGGTCATCTCGGAGAGCACGCGGCACATGTGCACGCACTCTGTGTCTCTCTGCCTCCCCGTCACCTCACTGACCGTCCCCCCTCGCATCTCGGCAGGTATGCGGGGTCATCTCGGAGAGCACGCGGCACATGTGTACGCACTCTGTGTCTCTCTGCCTCCCCGTTACCTCACTGACCGTCCCCCCTCGCATCTCGGCAGGTATGCGGGGTCATCTCGGAGAGCACGCGGCACATGTGTACGCACTCTGTGTCTCTCTGCCTCCCCGTGTCACCTCACTGACCGTCCCCCCTCGCATCTCGGCAGGTATGCGGGGTCATCTCGGAGAGCACGCGGCACATGTGTACGCACTCTGTGTCTCTCTGCCTCCCCGTCACCTCACTGACCGTCCCCCCTCGCATCGGGGCAGGTATGCGGGGTCATCTCGGAGAGCACGCGGCACATGTGCACGCACTCTGTGTCTCTCTGCCTCCCCGTGTCACCTCACTGACCGTCCCCCCTCGCATCGGGGCAGGTATGCGGGGTCATCTCGGATAGCACGTGGCACATGTGTACGCACTCTGTGTCTCTCTGCCTCCCCGTCACCTCACTGACCGTCCCCCCTCGCATCTCGGCAGGTATGCGGGGTCATCTCGGAGAGCACGCGGCACATGTGCACGCACTCTGTGTCTCTCTGCCTCCCCGTGTCACCTCACTGACCGTCCCCCCTCGCATCTCGGCAGGTATGCGGGGTCATCTCGGAGAGCACGCGGCACATGTGTACGCACTCTGTGTCTCTCTGCCTCCCCGTGTCACCTCACTGACCGTCCCCCCTCGCATCTCGGCAGGTATGCGGGGTCATCTCGGATAGCACGCGGCACATGTGTACGCACTCTGTGTCTCTCTGCCTCCCGTGTCACCTCACTGACCGTCCCCCTCGCATCTCGGGGCAGGTATGCGGGGTCATCTCGGAGAGCACGCGGCACATGTGTACGCACTCTGTGTCTCTCTGCCTCCCCGTGTCACCTCACTGACCGTCCCCCCTCGCATCTCGGCAGGTATGCGGGGTCATCTCGGATAGCACGCGGCACATGTGCACGCACTCTGTGTCTCTCTGCCTCCCCGTCACCTCACTGACCGTCCCCCCTCGCATCTCGGCAGGTATGCGGGGTCATCTCGGAGAGCACGCGGCACATGTGTACGCACTCTGTCTCTCTGCCTCCCCGTGTCACCTCACTGACCGTCCCCCCTCGCATCTCGGCAGGTATGCGGGGTCATCTCGGATAGCACGCGGCACATGTGCACGCACTCTGTGTCTCTCTGCCTCCCCGTGTCACCTCACTGACCGTCCCCCCTCGCATCGGGGCAGGTATGCGGGGTCATCTCGGAGAGCACGCGGCACATGTGTACGCACTCTGTGTCTCTCTGCCTCCCCGTGTCACCTCACTGACCGTCCCCCCTCGCATCTCGGCAGGTATGCGGGGTCATCTCGGATAGCACGCGGCACATGTGCACGCACTCTGTGTCTCTCTGCCTCCCCGTGTCACCTCACTGACCGTCCCCCCTCGCATCGGGGCAGGTATGCGGGGTCATCTCGGAGAGCACGCGGCACATGTGTACGCACTCTGTGTCTCTCTGCCTCCCCGTGTCACCTCACTGACCGTCCCCCCTCGCATCGGGGCAGGTATGCGGGGTCATCTCGGATAGCACGCGGCACATGTGTACGCACTCTGTGTCTCTCTGCCTCCCCGTGTCACCTCACTGACCGTCCCCCCTCGCATCGGGGCAGGTATGCGGGGTCATCTCGGAGAGCACGCGGCACATGTGCACGCACTCTGTGTCTCTCTGCCTCCCCGTGTCACCTCACTGACCGTCCCCCCTCGCATCGGGGCAGGTATGCGGGGTCATCTCGGAGAGCGCGCGGCACATGTGTACGCACTCTGTGTCTCTCTGCCTCCCCGTGTCACCTCACTGACCGTCCCCCCTCGCATCGGGGCAGGTATGCGGGGTCATATCGGAGAGCACGCGGCACATGTGCACGCACTCTGTGTCTCTCTGCCTCCCCGTCACCTCACTGACCGTCCCCCCTCGCATCGGGGCAGGTATGCGGGGTCATCTCGGAGAGCACGCGGCACATGTGTACGCACTCTGTGTCTCTCTGCCTCCCCGTGTCACCTCACTGACCGTCCCCCCTCGCATCTCGGCAGGTATGCGGGGTCATCTCGGAGAGCACGCGGCACATGTGTACGCACTCTGTGTCTCTCTGCCTCCCCGTGTCACCTCACTGACCGTCCCCCCTCGCATCGGGGCAGGTATGCGGGGTCATCTCGGAGAGCACGCGGCACATGTGTACGCACTCTGTGTCTCTCTGCCTCCCCGTGCCACCTCACTGACCGTCCCCCCTCGCATCTCGGCAGGTATGCGGGGTCATCTCGGAGAGCACGCGGCACATGTGTACGCACTCTGTGTCTCTCTGCCTCCCCGTGTCACCTCACTGACCGTCCCCCCTCGCATCTCGGCAGGTATGCGGGGTCATCTCGGATAGCACGCGGCACATGTGTACGCACTCTGTGTCTCTCTGCCTCCCCGTCACCTCACTGACCGTCCCCCCTCGCATCGGGGCAGGTATGCGGGGTCATCTCGGAGAGCACGCGGCACATGTGTACGCACTCTGTGTCTCTCTGCCTCCCCGTGTCACCTCACTGACCGTCCCCCCTCGCATCTCGGCAGGTATGCGGGGTCATCTCGGATAGCACGCGGCACATGTGTACGCACTCTGTGTCTCTCTGCCTCCCCGTGTCACCTCACTGACCGTCCCCCCTCGCATCGGGGCAGGTATGCGGGGTCATCTCGGAGAGCACGCGGCACATGTGTACGCACTCTGTGTCTCTCTGCCTCCCCGTGTCACCTCACTGACCGTCCCCCCTCGCATCTCGGCAGGTATGCGGGGTCATCTCGGATAGCACGCGGCACATGTGTACGCACTCTGTGTCTCTCTGCCTCCCCGTCACCTCACTGACCGTCCCCCCTCGCATCGGGGCAGGTATGCGGGGTCATCTCGGAGAGCACGCGGCACATGTGCACGCACTCTGTGTCTCTCTGCCTCCCCGTGTCACCTCACTGACCGTCCCCCCTCGCATCTCGGCAGGTATGCGGGGTCATCTCGGAGAGCACGCGGCACATGTGTACGCACTCTGTGTCTCTCTGCCTCCCCGTGTCACCTCACTGACCGTCCCCCCTCGCATCGGGGCAGGTATGCGGGGTCATCTCGGAGAGCACGCGGCACATGTGTACGCACTCTGTGTCTCTCTGCCTCCCCGTGTCACCTCACTGACCGTCCCCCCTCGCATCTCGGCAGGTATGCGGGGTCATCTCGGAGAGCACGCGGCACATGTGTACGCACTCTGTGTCTCTCTGCCTCCCCGTGTCACCTCACTGACCGTCCCCCCTCGCATCTCGGCAGGTATGCGGGGTCATCTCGGAGAGCACGCGGCACATGTGTACGCACTCTGTGTCTCTCTGCCTCCCCGTCACCTCACTGACCGTCCCCCCTCGCATCTCGGCAGGTATGCGGGGTCATCTCGGAGAGCACGCGGCACATGTGTACGCACTCTGTGTCTCTCTGCCTCCCCGTTACCTCACTGACCGTCCCCCCTCGCATCTCGGCAGGTATGCGGGGTCATCTCGGATAGCACGCGGCACATGTGTACGCACTCTGTGTCTCTCTGCCTCCCCGTGTCACCTCACTGACCGTCCCCCCTCGCATCTCGGCAGGTATGCGGGGTCATCTCGGAGAGCACGCGGCACATGTGTACGCACTCTGTGTCTCTCTGCCTCCCCGTGTCACCTCACTGACCGTCCCCCCTCGCATCTCGGCAGGTATGCGGGGTCATCTCGGAGAGCACGCGGCACATGTGTACGCACTCTGTGTCTCTCTGCCTCCCCGTGTCACCTCACTGACCGTCCCCCCTCGCATCGGGGCAGGTATGCGGGGTCATCTCGGAGAGCACGCGGCACATGTGTACGCACTCTGTGTCTCTCTGCCTCCCCGTCACCTCACTGACCGTCCCCCCTCGCATCTCGGCAGGTATGCGGGGTCATCTCGGATAGCACGCGGCACATGTGTACGCACTCTGTGTCTCTCTGCCTCCCCGTCACCTCACTGACCGTCCCCCCTCGCATCGGGGCAGGTATGCGGGGTCATCTCGGAGAGCACGCGGCACATGTGCACGCACTCTGTGTCTCTCTGCCTCCCCGTGTCACCTCACTGACCGTCCCCCCTCGCATCTCGGCAGGTATGCGGGGTCATCTCGGATAGCACGCGGCACATGTGTACGCACTCTGTGTCTCTCTGCCTCCCCGTGTCACCTCACTGACCGTCCCCCCTCGCATCGGGGCAGGTATGCGGGGTCATCTCGGATAGCACGCGGCACATGTGTACGCACTCTGTGTCTCTCTGCCTCCCCGTGTCACCTCACTGACCGTCCCCCCTCGCATCTCGGCAGGTATGCGGGGTCATCTCGGAGAGCACGCGGCACATGTGTACGCACTCTGTGTCTCTCTGCCTCCCCGTGTCACCTCACTGACCGTCCCCCCTCGCATCGGGGCAGGTATGCGGGGTCATCTCGGAGAGCACGCGGCACATGTGTACGCACTCTGTGTCTCTCTGCCTCCCCGTGTCACCTCACTGACCGTCCCCCCTCGCATCGGGGCAGGTATGCGGGGTCATCTCGGAGAGCACGCGGCACATGTGTACGCACTCTGTGTCTCTCTGCCTCCCCGTCACCTCACTGACCGTCCCCCCTCGCATCTCGGCAGGTATGCGGGGTCATCTCGGAGAGCACGCGGCACATGTGCACGCACTCTGTGTCTCTCTGCCTCCCCGTCACCTCACTGACCGTCCCCCCTCGCATCGGGGCAGGTATGCGGGGTCATCTCGGATAGCACGCGGCACATGTGTACGCACTCTGTGTCTCTCTGCCTCCCCGTCACCTCACTGACCGTCCCCCCTCGCATCTCGGCAGGTATGCGGGGTCATCTCGGAGAGCACGCGGCACATGTGTACGCACTCTGTGTCTCTCTGCCTCCCCGTGTCACCTCACTGACCGTCCCCCCTCGCATCGGGGCAGGTATGCGGGGTCATCTCGGATAGCACGCGGCACATGTGTACGCACTCTGTGTCTCTCTGCCTCCCCGTGTCACCTCACTGACCGTCCCCCCTCGCATCTCGGCAGGTATGCGGGGTCATCTCGGATAGCACGCGGCACATGTGTACGCACTCTGTGTCTCTCTGCCTCCCCGTGTCACCTCACTGACCGTCCCCCCTCGCATCGGGGCAGGTATGCGGGGTCATCTCGGAGAGCACGCGGCACATGTGCACGCACTCTGTGTCTCTCTGCCTCCCCGTGTCACCTCACTGACCGTCCCCCCTCGCATCGGGGCAGGTATGCAGGGTCATCTCGGAGAGCACGCGGCACATGTGTACGCACTCTGTGTCTCTCTGCCTCCCCGTCACCTCACTGACCGTCCCCCCTCGCATCGGGGCAGGTATGCGGGGTCATCTCGGATAGCACGCGGCACATGTGTACGCACTCTGTGTCTCTCTGCCTCCCCGTGTCACCTCACTGACCGTCCCCCTCGCATCTCGGCAGGTATGCGGGGTCATCTCGGAGAGCACGCGGCACATGTGTACGCACTCTGTGTCTCTCTGCCTCCCCGTGTCACCTCACTGACCGTCCCCCCTCGCATCGGGGCAGGTATGCGGGGTCATCTCGGAGAGCACGCGGCACATGTGTACGCACTCTGTGCGCTGCCAGAAGCACAGCGACACGCAGCGGCGCACTGTGCGTGTCGCTCTCTTCGGCGATGGCTGCGAGCTGGCCGCGCACTCGGTCGAGCGCCTCGAGGAGGGAGCCCTCAAGGACAGTCTCAGCAAGCTCTGGGAGAAGGCCTCCCGTGCCTCCTCCCCGGCCGACTCCACCTCCACAGTGGCATCCGTTGGGTCCTCGAAGAAGGCCAAGGCCAAGCGCGGCAAGCCGAAGCGTGTGAAGGTGCACGTGTCGCAGCCGAGTAGTGTGTGAGCGCCGCGGCCATGTGGTAAGAGGGGGAAGGCAGCACGGCGCGGTGGCCTGCGCTGGTGTGGTGAGAGGATGAGGCCACCCGCGGTGGTATGGTAAAAGCGGCGGTATGGTGGTGAAGGCAGCACTGGCCCGGCTGGGCCGGCCGTGGGTGACGTGCAGCGGCAGGTGAAGACTTCCGACTCGGTGCGGGTCGGGCCGCCGGGGAGACAGAGTGGCGGGTGCATATATGTCCCGTCACGAGCGTAGCAGAACTCTGCTACACTCTTTATTACACACCTGCTGTTAGTACACTGCTACACTCGTACAGGCTATTCGCGATGGTGTGGTGGTGGTGCGGTGGTAATACGGTGCACTAGACAGGTGGTGAGATGGTGATACGGTGCACTAGAAAGGTGGTGAGATGGTGCGGTGAGGTAGTGAGAAATTGTAGTCGCTTGGTGCAGAGGCAGTAAGGTGGTGCTCCAGAGAAGATCTGCTCGGCTGAGCTAGCTCGCTCGCTGTGTGCTGGGCCGAGTTTGGTCGCTATCCTCTGGGGCCAATTAAGCTCACCGGTCGCGGAGGTCAGTTTGCATACATCCCCAGTCGGCTGCTAACTGCCTGGTTAGTAGTTCTGTCAAGTAGTGTTGAAGGTCGAGCTCTGTGGCTTACAATACGATCGTTTTGTTAAATGTGATACGCTTCTCGCCTGGGCTCATGTTTGTGTAAAGAGGATATCTGTTTGTATTTCGAGGTAGTTTATTTTCGTGCAGCGAACTGCGTACGTTCAATGTGAGAGATCAGGAAACTCCCCTTACGCTTCATGTGCCGAGAAGCCGGTGTCAGCTTCTCCGTACCAGCTGTAACGCGACCGGACCGCGAATGTTTCGTCATGCTCCTCTTCGTTGTGATATAGCTGACAGTCGCTGCAGTCCAACCCCTTAGTCAGTTCCTCCAATGTGATCTGTTCATATCATTCGGCCAGGCAGAATTTGCTACCTTCTAGTGTTAGCGGTGACCTGTGACCTCTGGTCATGTGGAGAAAGGCTGACTTGTGACCTGACCCGTGTCAGCGGTCACCTGTGACATCTGACCCAGTGTCGGTGTCGGTAGGTGACCTATATATACGGGACTCTGGCATTGAACGAGTGGTAGGAGAAAACTCTGGGTCAAGTGCAAACACCTGAGATTAACTTGTGTACTGTTGAGCCAAGTTTACATGTGAAACTGTCCTGTAAATACATTATCTGTCTCCCTTGTTAATGTGTTCACCGATTGACGTGAATGCTTCATCCGAGAGCATTTGGTAAATAGCTAATTTAACAATTTTACCCAGCAATGGTTATCATAGTCGTTTTGAAGAGAGAGAGAGAGAGAGCGTTGCACTGGCTATGTAGGGGGGGGGGGGTCCCTGAACACGTCTGTAAAACGATTGCTTCAATGCGTACGCAGAGGGTTGAACAATTGCGTACTGCACAGTCAGAGTGCTCAGCGCGGTCGCAAGGCGTAAACGATGGTTCCCTAAACTGACACTAGATGTCGGGACTTCACCCAATCTGTTCCTGTATCACCAGCTTCATTTGGGCTAGCACTATCAACTGGAGTTGTTTCAGCAGTTGGCCGCCAGGGTATAATGACGTCGCAAGCAAATGGTGCCAGTTAAATATTTAACGCTAAATGTGTATTTATTTATGTATTTATAAATTAATAAAAATTTAGCAGTACTATTTGCTTGCGACGTCATAACACCCTGGCTCACTAGCGGTCCCTGGCGGCCAACTGCTGCAACAACTCCAGTTGATGGTGCTAGCCTTCATTTGTATTCACTGAAGATTCAAGAAAAGGCGTCTCACTCACTCGGGAGTTATTCTTCAGCCATGGGTTTCTGCTTTCCTTGTTCTTTGACGGCGGAAATGCACAATTCGATGACCCGTTCGGCGCAGTATGCAATACCTGCGGGCTATGAAACCAGGCAAGAAAACAACGAGTACACAGTTAACTTTTAAACACCTATTTGGCCATCACATATCCATTAGCCGTGGGAAATTTCCACTACAGTTCATCAGTCCACCCGTGTAGCTCAGTCGGGAGAGCGCTGGGCTAACGATCAAAGTCGCCCTGGCAAGGTGGGTCCGAGTCGCTTCGGCGCTCGCTATTTGCTCCTGGCAGATTTGACCTGCGGCCGGTGGCAGTGGCCGCGTTTGGCCCTATTTGTCTTGCGCCGCCCCAGTTTGGATCCTGGATACGCCTATGATGAAGTACAACATGCAAAAAGGAACTATCTATGATCAGTAACATATTTATAGTGCTGGGTAGCAACTTGTCTGCGGTTAATATTTGTTTCCAATTTGACGTCCCTTTTTCACTAACCTGGTACCGCCTATGGCAAAAAATATGATTTATAACTGTTTTGTATAATGTCACAATCACATAACATTTCATTTATCAAAAAAACAACATAAATAAATGGTTTTATTACGCATTTACTTCACCCCCATATTGAGTGACCTGCACACGCCTATGATTTCTGAATTTTCAAACGTCACCGTTATATATCAATGTCCAATTCAATCTCTATTGATCCTTATTGGTTGTGTTAAAATCGGTCGATAAACATGAAAGCTATGTTGGATCAAAAATACCACTAAAATGTATCGTGTTTGCCCCCCTGTTGCCCCCTATCCAAAATAAAGATTGTTTTATTATTTAGAAATGTAGATCGTGTTGAGGGGAACAAAACACCGTTTCATTTTTGAAAATAGGACGGGTAGATCTCGAGATCTCCGGGGGGCGCGGAATCCCCCCCCCCCCCTGTTACAAATAGGGGTAGCCAGGAGCCTGTTACAAATAGGGTTAAAGTCAGATGAAGCGAGCCGGACGGACCGTCCTCAGTCGTTAGAGGACGTTAAACTTTCGCCTCTAAATTCTACCGGTGTCTGGAATTGCGCGATGATATGGTGGATCAGGGCCCGCGCAACAAGCTTAGCTTTGCGTGGGTCCTGATCTCGGAAATCCATCCAATCAAAACATTCTGACTAAACAAAAAATTTAATCGGTGTAGGATCCCTAATACCTGTTGATGGTCATCTCAGACAGATATAGGGCCCTCTTAGGCTTGGAAAGGCCCTCTTACGCCATCCATTCTAAGTCCATATCAGGCAGGCCTGGGCCCCTCAGATCAGACAAAGGCCCATTCAAGTCCAGAAAGCCCCTATCAGACCGGTAAGACCCAAGGTGTACCAAGAACTCTCTCATAACTGCCGGGCGCCCTATCAGGCAGAGGATCCTCTCAGATCCCTCTAGGGCCCTCCAAGCAGACTTGTAACGACTCAATTTGTTTTAGTCGACTCAAGTCTGACTCAACAGCCGAATATCTGACTTGACTCTTGACTTAAGTGCTGTTTAACAAAAACAATTAATCGACTCAACTCTTGACTCACGTGCTGTTTAAAGAAAACTGAATCGACTCAACTCTTGACTGAAGTGCTGTTTTTTTTAATTGAATCGACTCGACTCTTGACTCAGGTGCTGTTTTTAAAAAAATCGACTCGACTAAAAAATATATTTGAGTCGACTCAATTTGAATCATCGTCACAAGTTGAATTATGTTGACCGGAGCAGGGGGGGGGGGGGGGGGGGGTGGGGGTCGGGTCGTCAGCAGAATCGCATTTTATCTAGTGTAAACTGATTTGCTCAGGGAAATTTGTTTGAGTCGACTCACGTCTGACTCAACAGCCGAAGCACTGACTCATCTCTTGACTCAAGTGCTGTTTAAAAAAAAAATATTCGACTCAACTCTCGACTCAAGTGATGTTTCAACAAAAAATATTCGACTCGACTCTTGACTCAAGTGCTGTTTTTAATTGAACCGACTCGACTTATGACTCATCCGAAAATGTCCGACTCATGAGTCGATTCATGACTCAACTCTGAGTCGGTTACAGTCTGCCTCCAAGGTCTGGCAACGGTCCTCAGACCCGCCAAGGGCCCTCTCAGACCGGCGTAAAGTCCTTTCAGACTGATAGAGGGCCTATTCTAACTAGCGAAGGGTCCTCTAAGGTCTGAATAGAGCCCTCTCAGAGAGCGGCCGAGGGTTTCTCAGACCGACCGAGTATTATCTTAAACCTGGAAAGGGCCCACTCAGAGCGTCTGAAGGTCCCTTCAGATCAACTGAAGGGCTGAAGGCCCTTGCACACCGACTAAGAGCTCTACCAGACCGGCGTAGGGTCATATAGGGCCTTCTCTGGACCCTGATAAGGGCCCTCTCTGACCGATCGAGGGCCCTTCCAGAACTGCTAAGGGCCCTCCCAGACTTGCGAAGGCCCCATCAGGCAAGGGAAGGCCCCTTTCGGGCCTGTAGGGCCTTATCAGGTCTGGCGATGGCTATCCCAGACTCACCTAGGGCCCTCTCAGGATGACCGAGGACCCCTCATGCCAACACAGGTCCCCGAGGCCTAACACTCTCAGACCTGCCGTGGGACTTTTCAGCCCGGGGTCCCTCTCAGACCTGGCAAGCAATCTCTCAGAGTGTAAAGATTCTCCTACGCCGGCCAAATGTCCTTTCAGACCAACTGAAGACTCGCGCTGTCGCGCACCAAGCTAGAACCCTCTAAGCGATGAGATGGATGCTCCCAGACCGGCGTAGGGCCCTCTCAGGCCTGGAAAAGGACATCTCAAACCGGCATAGAGCCCCCTAAGGCCTAAGAATGACAATGGCTCTCAGACCTGCCTAGGGCATTCTTAGGCCTGACATGGGCTCTCGCAGACCGGCAGATAGCCCGTCAAGGCTTGACAATGGTCCCCTGCCTAGAGCCCCTCATGCTGGCGTAAGGCCTTTTCAGACTAATCGCCCTCTCAAACCAGTGTAGTGTCCTCTAAAGTATCCATCGCAGAGCGGCCCAGGTTTTCTAATGACCACCATTATATATAATTATACTTATATTATACTTCTAATGACCACCATTATATATAAATATACTTATATTATACTTCTAATGACCACCATTATATATAAATATACTTATATTATACTTCTAATGACCACCATTATACTTAAATGGATCCCTCCGAACCTAGTGGGCCTTACCTCAAAAAGTCCTAATGAGGTTAGAATGGGTCCTCTATAGGCAAGATTGAACCCTCTGTAGATGCTAAGAGTCCTTTCGAAATTCTTGAATGATCCCCCTAAATTAGTAATTCTAAAATAGGGGTTAACCCGCGCGGCGCCGAACGCGCGGCGCTGGGGAGGGGGGGGGTACATTCCGCCCCCCCCCCCCTCGTATCTTCCGAACCAATGACCGCAGCGAGACGCGCAAGGCGGCGATCGAAAGCTCTCAGTGAAAACAAATCTAACGCATTCCAGAAATTCTTAAAATAAGGTTACATGTCAGGTCAGGTTTGGTCAAATGTCAAAATTGAGGTATTTGGGTTTTTGGACCATACATTCCATCCAAAGCAGTAGATTACGACTATTATCTTACAAAGTGTTCTCAAATGTATAATGCATCCCCCAGATAAGCAAAAGTGAAATTGTAAGCAAAGGTCAAGGTCATGTCACAAAACGTCACAGGTCTATGAAAGCCATTTGACACATGATGTATGGGTTATTCTACTCGTAGAATTCGATAGAACCAGCCATTTGCACAACCTGGTCCCATAAAATGGTCATCAGGTCAAGGGTCAGGTCACAAAAAGGACAACATTTAAAATTGATTAATCTAAATAAAAAGGCATGTTTCTAGACCAACGTTGCCTCAGAAATACAACGGCGGCATTTATGTGTCTGTATCTCGTCAATAAAAGCCAAAGAACGTAACTTAAAAAAATGACGTCATTAGTTACTTATACTTAGGGAGCCATAAGTCAGTCAAAAATAAGGATATTGCTTTTACATTTTTTTTAGGTATCGGCCATACTTGGTCATCTAATATATCTTCCGATTTTTGAATATTTTTAACAAAAACTTTTGTTGACATTTTTCAGAGAAAAAAAAACATTTTGGGGGTCAAAATCAGAAAATGTCGACAAGCCGAGATCACCATTTGGAAGAAAATTTTATTTTATTTCTTTTGACTATTTTCATTTGCAATTTGCATCAAAACTCTATTGTCTACGATTTTGCAAACATTTAACGTTTTTCCACCAAAAATGGCATGACAGACGTCACTAAAACGTCATTATCTCCCAAACTTCTACAGCAGTTTCAATTTTTTTTTTTAATCACAGAAGACGTAGAATTGATGCAGCATAAGGTACAAAAGTTGAATTTGTATATCCATCACAGTTTTTGAGTTATTGAGAAAATCCGGGAGGGGGTAAAATTTACCCCCCCCCCCAGCACCACGTGGGTTAATTGACCCACTTGGGGTAATGAAGACTTACTTCGGCCAGGGTAATAGAGATTGAGCAGCTAAGTGAGAAATTATAGCTGATCCATTTAATGCATTGTGCATTGTGCATGCATTGTGTGCAATGCATGGATAGGATAGATTATGTGCAACAACCCGCGCCATGCCGGTGCTTGGTGCCACCTTCGCCGTGCTGCCCCCCCCCCCCCAGCACAGCGCCCCTTTTAACTCGGCTCTTTTAACTCGGTCTGAACGCCCCTTTTAACTCGGCTCCTATGGAAAGAAGGTGGAATCCAAAAGCTGTTGGTGGATAGCTGGTCAAAAATAATGTCGAAACTGTTTCGGTCATTTTTTTTACTCCGGTCAATATTGAGGTCACCAGAGGTCATCAAAGGTCAGGTTTTCCAATTTAAGGACTTTTCTCTAGAAACCCCCCCCCCAAAAAAAAAACTCGGGAACTATGATAGAGCTAAGAACAAAATGAAAAGCTATCGAAAGCTCTTGAAAAAATCCAATCGCCGTTGGTGTCCTCAAATTTTAGCTCAGGTCAATAGTGTATGTTCCAGAGGTCACCAAAAGCAAAAAGACAACTTTTGTCAAAGAAAACGTTTCGTTAATAGCTTTTTATGTAATCAGGATAGGGCAATGCTTTTAGCGTCATCGTGTTTGTGTCGTCAAGACACTTCATACCCATTGCAAGTGGTTTAGATCAAATTCCAAATTTAACCTCAGATCAAGGTCATCGAAGGTCATATGACAGTCCATGTGGGTCCCAATGCACATTTTCGGAAGCGGCTCAACGAGATAAACACAATG
Organism: Chirona hameri; assembly: GCA_036785665.1. Lineage (NCBI taxonomy): Eukaryota > Metazoa > Arthropoda > Thecostraca > Balanomorpha > Balanidae > Chirona > Chirona hameri. The sequence goes on along the minus strand of JAXIVJ010017847.1, from coordinate 4,369 downwards.
GTATTAGTCTCAAATCTGCATATTTATTCAATACAAAGTTATTCACAAAAACGTGTTGGTGACCTCAGATGACTTCGAATGACCTTGTAAGGGTCACTGAGCAAAAATTATACCTGGGTCATCAATAATTATCTATAATTTCATGATTCTGAATTAACTGGCCTGATCTGATACGTATTCTCTGAAAAGAAAGCATTTGAAAATGTTCCCATTGACTTGTAATGAGGGAGGTTAAGTGATCGACCTGACCTTAGGTCACCGATATAAAACAAAATATGAGATATACGAATTGTAGGTACTTAGGCCTAATTCAATCCTGTAAGTTTGAAACCGATCAGCAAAAAACTGTGACTTTGGTACGACCGCGAACATGTTTCGAGGTGGGGTCACGTGACCAGGCCTGGTGATCTGACCTGGGATGACCCGAGGTCAAGAATTTTACATATGTGGATAATTGATGCCCAAACATCTGTGCCATAAACAGCAGCGCGCAGTGCCGCCGTTTTTCCGCTATCCTTCAAAAACCTAAGTGGGGCGTCGAAACGCAACGGCACGGCAACGGCACGGCAACGACACGGCAACGGTAACAGCACGGCAACGGCACGGCAACGGCACGGCAACGGCACGGCAACGGCACGGCAACGGCACGGCAACGGCACGGCAACGGCACGGCAACGGCACGGCAACGGCACGGCAACGGCAACGGAACGGCAACGGCACGGCAACGACACGGCACCGGCAACAGCACGGCAACGGCAACAGCACGACAACGGCACGGCAGCGGCACGGCAACGGCACGGCAACGGCAACGGCACGGCAACGGCACGGCAACGGCACGGCAACGGCACGGCAACGGCACGGCAACGGCGCGGGACGGCGCAACGTAACGACACGCAACGGCGCGGCGTGGGTTAATGGACTTTAACTGTCGCCACATCGCAAAAAGCATCAAGACCAATTCATGTTAAATGATGTTCAGTTTTGTCTTACGGTTTATGTTTTGTTATATTGCTGGAAACTACTGTTTTAGACTACGAGTAGTTCAGCAAGGATGTCTACTTATATTCCTGTCCCTAGATGGCACTAGCAGTAAACGCCTGAAGTTATGCTGTACCGCATAGCTTGAAACCGAGAACTGCGGTCTGCGCAATGGGGGATGGGGTAACGAGTTGTTCTTATCATCACAATGGGGTAACCGTATCCTTGACGCTGGGAAACACTGCCCTTAGGGCTAAATAGGCCTCTGATGACCCAAATAAGCCTCTACCCACCAGAGAGGGTAGAGGCTCCCTCTATCCTATTGATTCTCGGCTATGGGTCCTTGCGGGGCTCGGGGAGGGGAGTGAGGAATGGTGCTGCCTCGCTGCCACTCAGATGCTATTCGACTGTGTTTGTGTAGATGAAAACTGAGCTTGCTGAGTACAGCAATGCGATGGGGACTTATGTTGGTGTTTAAGTAAAAGATAATAAGTACGTGAAACAGCTTGTAAAGCATTTCTAACGTAGCTGAAAGTTAAAGCGAGTGCTGGTGAGTCATCTAACTTAATATTTGAAGAGTCTCTGTGTGTGCGTGTCCGCGCCGGCTCACCCGCCGACCGCCGCTGATCTTCTCTGATTGGCCGAGTCCCGCCCGCCGCTCGACTCTCTGATTGGCTGGCCGGCTGACATGTCACGTGCCCGGCCGACCGGCCGCTGATCTTCTCTGATTGGCCGAGTCCCGCCCGCCGGCTCAACTCTCTGATTGGCTGGCCTGCTGACATGTCACGTGACCGGCCGACCGGCCGCTGATCTTCTCTGATTGCCGAGTCCCGCACGCCAGCTCGACTCTCTGATTGCTGGCCAGCTGACATGTCACGTGACCGGTCAGAC
>JAXIVJ010017846.1:0-24983 GCA_036785665.1 Chirona hameri | reverse complement strand
GTCGGAAGGCCCCTTGAACATGCCGGATGAGTTCCTAGCCAGACTGGAGGGGCTCCTGGGCAGGTCGGAGGGGCCCCTGAGCAGGGGCGGCGGATTGCGGGGGCAAGGTATCCAAAATTTCCCACAGTCGAAAATCCTGGGGGGCAAAGGGTAGTTTTGCCCCCCCCCCAGATTTTAGCTTCCTCAATCTGGGGGCAACATGACCCTTCCCCTCCCCAGGATTTTCATTTGAGGGGGGGGGGATTTTGGGTACCCTGCGCCCCGCAATCCGCCGCCCCTGCCCCTGAGCATGTCGGCAGGGCGACAAAGCAGCCAGTGCAGTCGCTGGTCAGGTCGGAAGGACCTCTGAACAGGCCGAATGGGCCCCTTGACACACGAGGGGCTTCTTGGAAGGTCTGAGGAGTCTGGTGAGACCGGAAGGGTCAAAGGACGTAGAGATCCCAGATGAAGATTAAATACAAAGAGGACTTACTCCACAATACAAATATTAAAAGCGGAGCTTTCGGGTATATTGTAACACCCTTCGTCAGGGTGCTACAATATACCCGAAAGATCCGATTTTATTTTTTCCTGTATAGTAAGCCCTCTTTGTATTATATATATATATATATATATATATATATATATATATATATATATATATATATATATATATATATATATATATATATATATATATATATATATATATATATATATATATATATATATATATATATATATATATATATATATATATATATATATATATATATATATATATATATATATATATCACCCACTCCACATCATGTCTTTTCGCTTCGCGGATCCCAGATGAGTCCCTGAACAGGTCGGAAGGGCGTAGAAAAGGTCAGAGGGGCCCCTAGACGATCTGAAGGGACCTTGGGCCTTTCAACAGTAAGAATACAGTTGTACAGAGAATACAACTCAAACTTTTCGCGCCGCTCCGCGGCGCAATTTAACTACACATTCAATTATATGCGGGTTAGGAAAAAAATCGGTCAGTTTCTCGGCGCATTTATGTGTTATGTTGCTACTTTCCTATATTATTCGGCAAAATAGTTCACTTTAGCACTTTTTCCCGCACTTTTAAGCGCACAATATAGCCATTTTAGAGGTCTCCGCACCATACGCAATGCGACGCATTGATAAGAAAGCAACCCAGGGCATAATACTCAAAATTTTCGCGCCATTGCAAGTTGGTATAGCTGATTCCAAATTCGTGTCGCTGGTTCCAAAGTTGATGTGGCAGTTTGCTAACTCCAGCTCCTAAACGTTGATATGGCCCATGCCATACCTGCCATACTGCATTTTTCAGCCTTGTAACGTGCCTTTTCATGATTTTTTTTGTTGGGGGGGGGGGGCTTGGGAAGGGGCCCTTTCCTTTCAACGCCTTTCAACGCTTGGGAAGGGGCCCTTTCAACGCTCGGGAAGGGGCTCTTTCGAGGCGCCGCCCCCCCCCCCCCCCCCCCTGGACGAAATCCTGGCTACGTGCCTGTGCCTGGCCTAGTTGAAGTTTTTGTTTTGAGACATGTAAGGAAGGAAGTTAGGAATTCATCTTTGTGTGTGACTGTGTGTCAGCAGTTTAAGTTTCGTTCTAGAGTAGTCAACCGCTCTTCTTCTCGTGTGGAGGATGTTACGGGCGGCACGTCGCTGGCGCCGTGCCAGCGATGCATTTGATGCTGTGGCCAGACTGGTTATTGATTCACCGTATTTGGAAGGTTTCAATCACGACTCATTTTGGAATATAAATGATTCAGTCACCGTTTGATTCATGGATAAACATTTTGAGGAATGATTCTTTCCGATTCAAAGAATAATTTTGTTTTGGGATCAAATCATGTTTGACTCACCATTGAAATAGCATTGCATAACCTTTTTGATTTAAACAGCCTTGTTTCTATGCGAGTTTTGATTCAATCACGATTCATGAATAAAACAATCCGGTGGTGAATCGATTCTTCTTTGATTCAGGGATTTTGATTGAACGATTCTAATCGATGCAATCAGAGTCGAATCAATAACCAGTCTGGCTGTGGCGACAGCGGATCGTGGACCTGTCTCGCGGAGCAACTCCTATGTAGATTTAGTTGATGTATAGCCCGGTGGGGGCGCTGTGTGCGTTCGCTCTTGACTGCACAGTCTGTGCGACTAGGAGCGCAAGCAACTTTGTTGGCATTTAATACCTTTTGTACGGATATATTGTGAATGTAACGTTCATACTTCCGCACAGAGTATTCCCTGTGGTGAACCCGGAACAAGAAGATCTCTCAGCGGTAGGATGTACAGTGCAATATACTATGTGATTGAATGCAATATCTGAATATATAAATTCGTTCTCGTGCCACGTCCAAGTTCCGTGCGACCCGTCTTTCAGGTGCACAACGCCGTAAGGTGTTGGACAGTGCCGGCGTCGCGAAAAGCTACCGCATGTTGTACACATGGTTATTGTATAGGTAAATTGAAACGCTCTTCCCTCTTCATGTGCGTACTGTAAACACATTGCAAGCCACCAAGTTCTATGGTCAAATGATGTACTGGATGAGTATTATATTATATACATTGTACACTGTACAGGTGCCATAGCCGGTGCTTCAACCCAGCAACACTGGCACCACGAAGCAATGCTGATCACCACCAGGGACGTAGACAAGGGGGTGGCTACCGGGGCCCTGCGCCCCCCCCCCCCCCCCGAGGAAAATATATTTACACTAGATAAAATGAGATTCTCTGACGACCACCCCCCCCCCCCCCAACATATGTCTGAGGAGCGAAATTTGTTTCTATCACCGACGTGCCCCCCACCCAACTCCTGAGAAAAATCCTGGCAACGTGCCTGATCACCACATACCGGGTCGAACCCCCCCCCCCCCCCCCCCCCCCCCCCGCTTCCAGCTTCACTGGCCGCTGTCGTTGAAGCGGGAGTGCTCTGCCCAGCTGCTGTCGAGAGTCTCCTTCGACTCATCTGGGCCTGTAGCCCGATGGCCGTACGGCCCACTCGACCGGCGGGGATCGTCCTGGTGAACGATGGGGCCGCAGATGCCCCGCCGTTTCCGCATCGCCACGATCTTAGCCAGACTCGGGCGAACGTGCAGAAAGGTTTTTGGCACCTTGATGGGCATCACGATGCAGGAGTCCGACACCCGTTCGAAGCACCGCACTGTTCTGAAACAACGATGTAAGCGAGGTATAATGCCTGGCGTAAATGTAATAATGGTAGGGCATCAAAACGTCCATTATGTCCTTTGGTTGTACGACATTAAACAACAGAGAGACAGTCTGGAAGACAACCGGACAACCAAGGACCACAGCTAGTTACATGACATGAACAGCATTTTGAGATGTAATAGGCGAGCTCAATCCCTCGTGCATTGCTGACCATACCGGCGCTTTGCAATAGAAGAAAGATGACAGACAGAAAGACAATTTATAAAAAGGTTAGCGGTATGTCCTCACTTCACAATGCCGTCGTCGTTCCGCGCATAGTCCGGCCCATATGAGCCGGGAAGTCGATCACGGCGACCTGCTTGCGGAGGCTGAACGTTGGCGGCCTGCAGACAAGAAAAGAGAAACAATTACCTTAAAAAAAAAACAATATGGCGACATAGAACACAACAATGACTGAGTATGAACAACGTGATGACGTGAACAACAACGTGAACGACAAATGATGACGTCAATACAAATAATACTGCTAACGTAATAGCACAAGCACAATTTTTTTTTGTTGAAACAGCGTCATTTGGAGTCACTTACTGGCCTCACTGTCATTTGTCATTTGGTGTCACTGGCCAGAGGGGCGCCGTCATTACAGTGTCTTAGGTTTATTATCACATAGCCCATTATTCGGAGCCAATTAGGTACACAATACTGAGTAAATGTGACTGGCCGTCACTGGCCAGATGGGCGCCGTCATTAGACGGAGGGGCGCCGTCACTGGCCGGAGGGGCGCAGTCACTGGCCGGAGGGGCGCCGTCATTAGCAGGAGGGGCACCGTCACTGGCCATAAGGCGCCGTCACTGGCCAGAGGGGCGCCGTCACTAACCGGAGGGGCGCCGTCATTAGCAGTAGGAGCGCCAACACTAGCCAGAGGGGCGCCAACACTAGCCAGAGGGGCGCCGTCACCGGCCAGAGGGGCGCCGTCACCGGCCATAGGGGCGCCGTCATTGGCCAGAGGGGCGCCGTCACTGGCTATAGGGGTGATGTCATTAGCAGGAGGGGCGCCGATATTAGCCAGAGGGGCGCCGTCACTGACCAGAGGGGCGCCGTCACTGGCCAGAGGGGCGTCGTCACTGGCCAGAGGGGCGCCGTCACTGGCCAGAGGGGCCTAAAAACAGACGAAATCTCATGAGTTTTGGAAATCTGTCGGACGGCCCCTCAAACCAACGTTTTGGGCCGGTCTGCATCCGCCAGAAGGCCCGAGTCCTTACTTGGAACCCTTACTTAGTAAAATGGCAATGTTAACCTGCCAATGACTGGGGGGGGGGGGGGGAGGGGCAAATATCTCCCCCCGACAAATTTTCGCAATAGCTCAAAAACCAATAGCGGTATCAACGTTAAACTTTGGGTACCTTCTCCTACACAAATTTTACGTCTTCTGTGCATAAATGAAGAAATTTTGTCGATAACAAAATCGAGATATCACGAATTTAGTGACGTTACTACACACGAGTTTGGCGAATAAAAAAAAACAGCTAAACTTTAACCCGCGCACTGCAGGGGGAGGTTGATTTCCGCCCCCCCCCCCCCCCCCCCCTCAGGTTTTTCAAAGATAGCGAAAAAACGGCGGCGCGCAGCGCCGCCGGGTTTTGATACACCTGTTAGGACATCAATTACGCACACTTTGAGAAGAAAAAAATATGCTCTGGTCAAATCAGGTCAGGTCACCAGACCAGATCAAGTGACCCCACCACCAAACATGTTTGCAGTTGTGCCAAAGCCAGAGTTTTTCACCGATCAGGTTGAAACTTACAGGATGTCATGAGGGCATCAGTACTTACAATTCGTATAACTCGGAATTTTGATATCGGTGACCTAAATTTCAAGGATATGCATGGTACTAGTCCAATTACTTCTGGATAATGTTATTATAGAATATTCTTGATGATCCAAGTGTAAGTTTTGTTCAGTGACCCCTATTGGGTCATTTGAGGTCATGCGAGGTCACCATCACTTTTTTTGTCAATAACTCGACATAATGAAGATAGAGAAGTAAAACAGACATCAATGTGTTTGTCTCGTCGAGACATGTCTTCCCATATGCAACATGCCCTACTTGGGTCACCACTTGACCTTGACCTTAGGTCAAATTGTTAAGTTGACAACAATTAAGGTCACCATATATATATATAATATAAGGGCCCCTATATATAAGGTCAATGGGCCCCTCAATGGGCCCCTAATGGGCCCCTATATATAAGGTCACCATATATATAGGGGCGCAGCCGGGGGGGGGGGCAATTGCCCCCCCCCCCTTTACGGGTCCCAGGGGGCCCCGCCGAGATTGGCCCAGATACCATTTGCATTAGCTAAATGGCTTTCAAAAAGTCACAGTGGAGCCCTCAAACCAGACAAGGGTCACTGGTGCATGTCAAGGGCCCTCAGAGACACTGAAGGGCTTTCGAAGCCGGCCTAGGGGGCCTCTTGGGCATGTCCAGGGGCCCATTGAGCCCACCGAGGGGCCCAAAAAACTGTCCAGGGGCCTCTCCAGCATGTCCAGGGGCCCATTGAGCCCACTCAAGGGTGCAAAAACATGCCCAGGGACCTTTCAAGCATGCCCTGGGCCCATTGAGCCCACTCAGGGGCCCCAAAAACCTGCCCAGGGGCCTCTAGAGCATGTCCACTTGTCCAGGGGCCAATTGAGCCCACCCACGGCCCAACAAACCTGCCCAGTGGCCTCTCGAGCATGTCCAGGGGCCCATTGAGTATGTTCAGGGGCCTCTCGAGCCTGGCCAGGGGCCCATTATAGTCTGTTTTGGGGCCTCTTGAACCTGCCCAGGGGCCCATCATAGTTTTCCCAGAGGACCATCGAGTCTGCTCAGGGGCCTCTCGAACCTGCCCAGGGGCCATTAGAGCCTGCCCAGAGGCCTCCCGAGCTTGCCCAGGGGCCCATTGAGTCTGTTCAGGGGCCTCTCGAACCTGCCCAGGGGCCTCCCGAACTTGCCCAGGGGTCCATTGAGTCTGTTCAAGGGCCTCTTGAACCTGCCTAGGGGTCATTAGTCTGTGCAAGGGCCTCTCGAGCTTTCCCATTGGTCCATTGGTCCATTGATTCTGTTCAGGGGCCTCTCGAACCTGCACAGGGGCTATTAGAGTATGCTTAGGGGCCTCTCGGCTTGCCAAGGGGCCATTGAGTCTGTTCAGGGCCCTCTCAAGCTTATCCAGAGGTCCATTGAGTCTGTGAACGGGGCCCTCGAGCCTGCCCAGGGGTTTCTAGCCGTCGCCTGCAGCGCCTGCTATAGCTGGAGCGCCTGCTAGCCGTGGTCGGCGCGGTTATAATGAGCGGTAATGTGCTGTACTCTGACCCACCTGGTGCAATGTTTTCTTGGGTTTCAAAATGGTTATTTGATAAGTCTGATGCGTTTTTGAATTCGTGGGGGGGGGGGGGTGATGGTAGTACAAAACAATTTAACAATTTTCCTCTCAGAAGTGTGTGCTGCACTATGTCAGCCAGGGGCGTCGCCGACGGGAGGGTCGGGGGAGGTCTGGGCAAACTCCCGCCACTTTTAGAAGGCGGTGGAGGATCGACCCCCTCCCCCCACACACACACTTTTTGAGGGGAAAAAAATAAAAAATAATCGTAAAAATTGTCTTTGCAGTGCAGTAAAAATCCAGCTAGGCATGACACAAGTTTCGCAATTGCTTATACAAATTTGGAAAATGGGAAAAATAATTGCATTAAGTGTCTGGCAGAGGCTCTCCTTGGCGGTAATTGCTGGCCCCAGGGCCCATTCCCTTCATAAAATATTCGCTTCTAAGTTTTAAGCATTCTACATGTTTAGCTAGTTTGCCGAGTTCCGAAAAAGGCGACGCGAACGAAAAGACGAGGAGATCGGCACCCGGAAGCTGCTCCAGCGGTGCACAAATTGCTGGACCGAAGAGCTAATAGTCGAAACAGGTCAGGACCATCTCCCCAAGCCATCTCACCTCACGGTCTGATTCCAATATTAACATTTCGTTTTCCAGGACCTAAAATTCACATTTTCACGCCGCTTCGCGGCGTCACATCGGTAGTCATCGTCATAACGAAGCCATAGTCATCGTCATCGGTTCGTCGTAACGCTGAATTGCATGAATATCATGTTTAGCTTATTATCCTCTACAAAGCACACCGCCTATATTTCTGGGTTTTATCAGGCAAAACCGTAAAAATTTCGCGCCGCTTCGCAGCGCTAACTAACAAGTACATACCTACCTACTATAACATGAAAATCCACATTAAAAATGCAGCAAAGGCACGTATCAAAATGGGGGTACATTTTTTCGTCATTTCAGCCGCCCCCAACTCAAAAGCCGACCCCCACCTGTTGTCATGGCTAAGATATGTTTTCTCTCCAGTACGTAACAATACAAATTAGTAATGCGCTCAGTACAATGCCTACTGAGGGTCCTGGTCCAATCCAGCTCATCAAAAGTAGACGAGAAAAAAAAACTAAAAAGGGGCCTCGCAAAATAAAGTGGCCGAAATCCGTAGAGTTTTTCATATCCAGGGGTATTTTTTGGGGGTGGGGGGGCCTCTCCCAGGTGCTTGCCCCCCTTTCTGAAGGTCTGGCTGCGCCCCTGCATATATATCATTCAAAGCGCCTTGACAAGATAAACACAATGGCGTAAACAGTTCTCCGTTATCTTGATTAAGTAAAAAGTTAATAGCAAAACACGATTTAGCAAAAAACGGCATTTTTTCCCTCTGGAGCCTCAAATATTGACCTGAGATCAAATATGAGGACACCTTAGCGATTACAAATTTCACTGACTGGCGTTTGCTTTTTTCCGTTTGTTTCTAACTATCATCGTTTCCAGGCACGTAGCCAGGATTTCGTCCAGGGAGGGGGGGGGGGGCGCCAAGAAAGGGCCCCTTCCCAAGCGTTGAAAGGCCCCCCCCCCCAAAAAAAAAACGCATGAAAAGGCACGTTACAAGGCTGGAAAATGCAGTATGGCAGGTATGGCATGGGCTATACCAACGTTTAGGAGCTGGAGTTAGCAAACTGCCACATCAACTTTGGAACCTGCGACACGAATTTGGAATCAGCTATACCAACTTGGAATTTTTTTAAGCTCAAGACCTGGAACTCTTACACAAATTGCACCGCGGAGCGGCGCGAAAATTTTGAGTGTTATGCCCTGGGTTGCTTTCTCATCAATGCGTCGCATTGCGTATGTTGCGGACCTCTAAAATTGCTATATTGTGTGTTTAAAAGTGCGGGGAAAAAGTGCTAAAGTGAACTATTTTGCCCAATAATATAGGAAAGTAACAACATAACACATAAATGCGCCGAGAAACTGACCGATTTTTTTCCTAACTCGCATATAATTGAATTTGTAGTTAAATTGCGCCGCGGAGCGGCGCGAAAATTTGGAGTGTTATTCCCTGTACTTATTATTTCCCTGTATTCTTACTACAGGGAAGTGTTATTCCCTGTATTCTTACTGTTGAAAGGCCCAAGATCCCTTCAGATCGTCTAGGGGCCCCTCTGACCTTTTCCACGCCCTTCCGATCTGTTCAGGGACTCATCTGGGATCCGCGAAGCGAAAAGACATGATGTGGAGTGGGTGATATATATAATACAAAGAGGTTTTACTCTACAGGAAAAAATAAAATCGGATCTTTCGGGTATATTGTAGCACCCTGACGAAGGGTATTACAATATACCCGAAAGCTCCGCTTTTAATATTTGTATTGTGGAGTAAGTCCTCCTTGTATTTAATCTTCATCTGGGATCTCTACGTGCTTTGACCCTTCCGGTCTCACCAGAGACTCTTCTGACCTTCTTGTGTGTCAAGAGGCCCATTCGGCCTGTTCAGAGGTCCTTCCGACCTGGCCAGGGACTGCACTGGCTGCTTTGCCGCCCTGCCGACATGCTCAGGGGCAGGGGCGGCGGATTGCGGGGCGCAGGCAAGGGCGGATCCAGGGTGCATGCTATATTTGCGTTTTTAGAACGGTACTGGGCATCCCAAAATTGCAGCAGTCAAAATCAAGCTAGCCACAGTCAAAAATTGAAAAATTCGCGCCGCTTCGCGGCATAACACAAGTTTCGCAATTGTATATACAAATTTGGAAAATTAATTCCATTAAGTGTCTTGCAGAGGCTCTCCTTGGCGGTAATTGCTGGCCCCAGGGCCAACTCTCTTCATAAAATATTATCTTTAAAGCGGGCTACATGTTTAGCTTGTCTGCCGAGTTCCGAAAAAGGCGACGCGAACGCAAAGACGCGGACTTCGGTAACCGGAAGCTGTTCCAGCGGTGCCCAACTTGTTGGCCCGAAGAGCTAATAGTGGGGACCAGGCCAGGACTATCTCTCCAAGCCATCTCCCCCAGGCTCCTCCAGATCCGCAGGGACCATTTATGCGCGGAAATGTCGGTCTGCCTCTTGCTACTTTGAAACCATATGCACCGTTACCAGTTGTTTGTTACAGTTCGGTACATAGGTGTGTATACAGACTACAGTTATTATTATCATATGTACTATTGAGCGCAGACTGCCACCGGCCATCGTGATTTACTATCCGAGTCTAATGTATATGAAAAACTACCTTCATTTCAACATTTTGCATCATACCGAGATGTGCAACCAGGAAAAGGGGTTACCTGAGGCTTGGCTCCACTCACGGTCTGGTTCCAATATTAAAAATGCGTTTTCCACGACCTAAAATTAAAATGTTCACGCCGCTTCGCGGCGTCACATCAGTGGCCATCGTCATAACGAAGCCATCGTCATTGTCTTCGTTTCGTCGTAACGCTGAATTGAATGAATAACATTTTTAGCTTCTTATCCTCTACAAGGCTAAGAACCTAAAAATGCCTATGTTTCTGGGTTTTATCGGGCAAACCCGAGCAAAAAAAATCGCGCCGCTAAATAACAAGTACCTACTATAATATGCAAATCCACATTACAAATGTTGCAAAGGCTTAAATACACGCATAACAAATTGGGGTACATTTTTTATCGTCATTTCAGCCGACCCCCCCCCTCCCCCCACTCAAAAATTATCGGCGGCGCCCCTGGGTACAACTGACAATTGACATAGTTTTTATCAGTGTAAGGCAATGTCGGAACAATACAAACTGCAAGCTGACATCTTTCCTTTTTCGATATCCCAAAAGGTCGAAAACCTAAAAAAAGGGGAAAATTAGAAATCGTGTGGTTGCAAAATAAAGTGGCCCCAATCCGGGGAGAAATTCGAAATTGGGGGTAGGTAAGGTCCGCTAAAAACGGTTTACCCCCCCCCCCCCCCCAAAAAAAAAACGGCCGGCTGGATCCGCCCTTGGGCGCAGGGTACCCAAAATCCCCCACCCCTCAAATGAAAATCCTGGGAAGGGGAAGGGTCATGTTGCCCCAGATTGAGCAGCTAAAATCTGGGGGGGGGGGGGGCAAAACTACCCTTTGCCCCCCAGGATTTTCGACTGGGGGGAATTTTGGGTACCCTGCCCCCGCAATCCGCCGCCCCTCCTCAGGGGCCCCTCCGACCTGCCCAGGGGCCCCTTCAGTCTGGCTAGGAACTAATCCGGCATGTTCAGGGGGGCTTCCGACCGGCCCAGGGACCCTTTCGGTCTAGCCAGGGGCCCCTCTGACTTGCCCAGGAGCCCCTCCGATCGACCCAGCGACTCTTCTGGTCGGCCTGCGCTGGCTGCTTTGTCGCTCTGCCGACATGCTCAAGGGGCCCTCCGACCTGCCCTGGAGCCCCTCCATGCTGGCCAGGGGCCACTTCGGCATGTTCAGGGGTCCTTCTCACCCACCCAGGGGTCCTTTCGGTCTGGTCAGGGGCCCCTCCGATCTGCGCAGGGGCCCTTTTAACTTTCCAGGGGTCCTCTGGTCTCTCCAGGGGCCCTTTAACCTTCGAAGGGGCCCTTCCGACCTAGCAAGGGACTGCGCTGGCTGCTTTGTCGCCTTGCGACATGCTCCGAGGGCCCTCCGACCTGCCCTGGGGCCCCTCCGTGCTGGCTAGGGGCTCATTAGGCATATTCAGAGGCCCTTCTGACCCACCTAGGGGCCCTTTCGGTCTGGTCAGGGCCCCTCTGAACTGCACAGGGGCCCTCTGGTCTGTCCAGGGGCCCTCCAACCTGCTCAGGGGCCCTCCAACCTGCTCAGGGGCCCTCCAACCTGCTCAGGGGCCCTTATGACCTGGCAAAGGCCGCTTTGTCGCCCTGTCGACATGCTCAGGGGCCTCTCAACCTGCCCAGGGCCCCCTCTGTGCTGGCTAGGGGCCCATTGGACGTGTTCAGGGAGCCCATTGGACGTGCTCAGGGGGCCCTGTGACCCGTTCAGGGGCCCTTTCGGTCTGGCCAAGGGCCCCTCTGACATGCACAGGGCTCTTTTGAACGTCCAAGGGGCCCTCTGGTCTTTCAGAGGGCCCTAGTGGCCCTAAAGGGCCTCTGCAGTCCTCTAAACTCTCTAAAGACCACGATTCGTGTAGCAAAGAGCCTATGATACCGCGCTTCGCGCGGTCTCGTCGGCCCTTTTCGGCGCGCTGCGCGCGCCGAAAAGGGCCCTCGCGCGCCAAAAAGGGCCCTTCTGGCCTCCAGGGGGGGGGGGGGGGGGGGGGACCCCGCCGCCCTCCCCTTGGCTACGTGCCTGATCGTTTCTGAGATATATGGGAATTTCTGGAGCGATGTTCTAAAACAGGAGAGAAAAAACTGGAAAATCTGACCTTTGATGACCTCTGGTGACCTCAATTTTGACCTGACTTAAAAAACACTGAAATACTTTCGATAGAACATGTATGAAGCTATCAAATGCCTTTTTCCGCTTCTCGCTACGTTGCGTAGTTTTCGAGATCTCAGGGGGGGAGGGGGCGGAAATCACCCCCTGCAGTTCGTGTTCGGCGCAAACCTGCAGTGCGCGGGTTAAGAGAGCATGTAAATTCTATATTTTGAGCAAAATGCAATACAAAATGTCAGAAAATAGCAAATGGCAAGGGCTACAAAATTGGCTTTCGGATTTGTGAAAACTTTGGTTTTTGACCGCGCCAAAAATAATTTAAAAGAAATCAATAAAAAAACATTTCTTCAGAAAAATCCCCTAAAAATAGAACATTGCAAATATATTAACAATTCACCGGATTTCGCATCTTTATACATAAAGAGGGGATTTAAAACAAGTTTTTCTTAGTAAAAGCTGCATATACTCTCTTTTGAAATAGGAAACGTGTCAATTTGTTGCCCTTTTCAGGCGGTTTGGGAGGCTTGGCCGCCTTGCCCCCTGTTGGATCCGCCAGCGGCCAAAAACATTGGGAGGGCCGAGCGGGTACCATTGGGGAGGGGGCGAACTCACACCCCAAAAGTATATAAATCTACACCTATGGAAGATATGTATGTGTTATACATATCAATATCAAACATTGGTTTGATCCATGCCCATGGGCATGGATCAAACCAAGGCTGCAGCCTTAAAGAATATTGTCTGTACTAATATAAAACATGATGGCTGTGTTAGAGTCCTCCTTCACAGTAGATGTATCAATGTTTTAAAATACAAAATTTGTTGTAACAATATAAATATTTAAGCCAAAATAATGCATGATGGTTATATAGTTTCTCCACAAGGCTGTACTTCATCCCCTCCCTGGCTGTACACTTCAGTCAGGTTCTAACAGTGGACTTTCATGTTGTCATAGTGTAGACAATATTGACACACTAAAACACTCCAAAGTATTGGCAGGAAAAGTAAGCTATTTTAATGTGACCGAAGATTTGATTTTCACCATGCACAGTGTGAACAGTACAGTATTTTGACACAACCAAACAATGAAACCTTACCTTCAGATTTGGATGAAATGTAGGAATATGGGAAAAGTATGAGGTTAGGACCATAGACGTACACAAGGGGGGGGGGGCAAACAGGGCAATTCCCCCTGACGGTCCAACTAGAGGCCATCTTTTCAAACTCTGCAAGTCCTCGGCGACCACAAGGGTCAGACAATTCTCCTTCGCCACACATTTTGTGAATGATTGGAATGGCCTCCCATCCAAAGTGGTCTGCGCTCCTTCGCTGAATGCCTTCCAAGGCTAGATTGGACGCCAATTGGGTTCACATCAGGTTCAGCATACCAGTGACACTGACAGAGACATGCCAGGAATCATGAACTCGATGAGAGCGGGTACTACAGGCCTTGAGGCCTAAAAATCCTGATTACTGTAAGGTAAAGTAAGGTAAGGTAAGGTAAGGTCTGTACTCTGTACGTGCCCCTTTGATCAATATATATATTTTTTAAATGGTGAAAATATGCCCTTTTTCAATATAGCTGGCCAAAACCTGAGTTTTTTTGGTGAGGGGGGTACTTTATGCCCCCCCCCCCCTAAGAAAAAATTGTCCCTCCTATAGTGAATCCTGGGTACGCCACTGGTTATGACGAACCCAGTTGAACAGCAGTTAACTTGCATTGTTGATGCATCTTGTTTTACAAGAAAATGATAATTTCCCCATTAGACAAACAACCCGGCAAAGCTGACATAGGGCCTGTTCCTGTGGTGCCTCTAACCTCCTCCAAGTTGCTCCAACTTGCAACTGTCTGTGCAATAGGATAGAACAGTTGCCAGTGGAGTACACAGGATTCACTCCAGGAGGGGGTAATTTTTGCTTAGGGGGGCATAAAGTACCCCAACCCAAAAAACTCGCCATATTTGACCCAATATATTTTTTGAGGGGCATATTTTCAACAATTGTTGGCCGTATTCCGGTTTTACACACCTTTTTATAGGAAAACCAAATATTTTATACTAATTCTACACGTCTGATTTCATTAGAACTGCACTCAAAACAGACATTATCAGTACTTACCTAACAATAATAGTTTGTATCACCCATCAATCCCCTCAACCAACCGCAATGACTCCGCCATTACAACTGAAATGTTAATTCAAATTACCTATATAAAGGTGTGCAAAAGCGGAATATCGCCCAACTTTTTCCTAAAAACCAAACACAAATTAATTAATTTTGTTTACTAAAGGGGCACATAGACCTTCGGGGGGGGGGGGGCATTGGTCCATTTGCCCCCTCCCACCCCTGTGTACGCCTGGGACAGTTGAAAGTTGGAGCAACTTTGAGGAGGTTAGAGGCGCCACAGGAACAGACCCACAGTTGGACGTGTTTCATCATAAGGCTTCATTAGGCAAGATACAATTTTACACAATTAATCAAAAGGTGCTGATCAAGTATTTTATGACAACATGTCCACCTGTTAGCTTTCTGTGTCATATGCAATAATTGTCTGGATATTAATACAATTTCCCATTATATTTAGATATATTATATCCATATTTCTATCATGGGCTGCAGTAAAAAATTTACCATATTTTCATTATACTTCTGTAGAACCAATCAAGCAAGCATTTCCATGCAACAAACACATGAAATACCTGGTCTGTGTAAAAATCAGATTCATGATCAATGATGTATAAGGTCAACAAGAACAAGAACTTACCAGAAAATCGTCGCGTTCAACTCAGGGTCGCCCCGTTTCTATATTGGGATTTGCACCTTCTTACAATACAATTTCGCAAGCTCGGAATTCTGGCTTCTGATCCCGGCAATGCATCCAGTCACTGAACCAACTCGGTGGTAATAACAGACCTTGGTAATAACAACCTATATTACTTCTGTACTATTTCAAAGTTACTAAATGATCACGTCCAAAGTCTGTATAAATACCACGGCTAGTTTGCGGCAGAATCTGCGTATGACGCAATTCTGACGTCAGTGGGTATGACGTCATACCTCATGGCCCTTTCATTCCCGGATTGTGGCCCGGAAGAGCGGGAATGAAAACGGGCCCACTAGTCCTGTGTCGAAATTACTTAACGTAGAGAGGTAATTCTTTCACCACAAACCATTTTTAGATCTGCTCTACAAATCTGCTATCTCAGTCCAAAACCCCATGTTAAAGGTGAACTATTCCCTTTAACACCAGTGGTGCAGTGGTAGCTGGTGTGGTCCTCAGCCAAGTCATTGTGTCTGTGACGCGATACATTGTGTCTGTGACGTGATAGTGCTGGGAACGTTTGTCGTCTATCATGGCTAAATTGATTGCGGTGTCTTATTGTTTGCAGAGCGCTTCTGCGAACTCGATCGTCAAAAGTAATCTTGACTGACGGTGCGGATCTTATGAGACCGTTCTCGGTTTTCCAAGATCACGTCTGGAAGTTGTTTATTGGCCGGCAGTTGCGCCTCGCACTTAGCTGGCCTTAGTCGCTTGGCCAGTTCGGTCTGACATGTCCGATTTCTGGCAACACTGCCGTCACAAATCACTCACTGTCAATTAAAAATGTGCTCAACAATCGGCACAGATTCAGTGTGACTGTTTGTTTTGTGTTGCACTGAATGATGGTGGCCGGATATGGTCGATACCGGACCGAGAGCCGCGGGACGGTCTGTTATGGTTGATACAGGACCGAGAGCCACGTGACGGTCTGTTATGGTTGATACCGGACCGAGAGCCACGGGACGGTCTGTTATGGTTGATACAGGACCGAGAGCCACGGGACGGTCTGTTATGGTTGATACAGGACCGAGAGCCACGGGACGGTCTGTTATGGTTGATACAGGACCGAGAGCCACGGGCCGGTCTGTTATGGTTGATACCGGACCGAGAGCCACGGGACGGTCTGTTATGGTTGATACAGGACCGAGAGCCACGGGCTAGTCTGTTATGGTTGATACAGGACCGAGAGCCACGGGACGGTCTGTTATGGTTGATACAGGACCGAGAGCCGCGGGACGGTCTGTTATGGTTGATACAGGACCGAGAGCCGCGGGACGGTCTGTTATGGTTGATACAGGACCGAGAGCCGCGGGACGGTCTGTTATGGTTGATACAGGACCGAGAGCCGCGGGACGGTCTGTTATGGTTGATACAGGACCGAGAGCCGCGGGACGGTCTGTTATGGTTGATACAGGACCGAGAGCCGCGGGACGGTCTGTTATGGTTGATACCGGACCGAGAGCCACGGGCTAGTCTGTTATGGTTGATACAGGACCGAGAGCCACGGGACGGTCTGTTATGGTTGATACAGGACCGAGAGCCACGGGACGGTCTGTTATGGTTGATACAGGACCGAGAGCCACGGGACGGTCTGTTATGGTTGATACAGGACCGAGAGCCACGGGACGGTCTGTTATGGTTGATACAGGACCGAGAGCCACGGGCCGGTCTGTTATGGCTGATACCGGACCGAGAGCCACGGGACGGTCTGTTATGGTTGATACAGGACCGAGAGCCGCGGGACGGTCTGTTATGGTTGATACAGGACCGAGAGCCACGGGCCGGTCTGTTATGGTTGATACCGGACCGAGAGCCGCGGGACGGTCTGTTATGGTTGATACAGGACCGAGAGCCGCGGGACGGTCTGTTATGGTTGATACAGGACCGAGAGCCACGGGACGGTCTGTTATGGTTGATACAGGACCGAGAGCCGCGGGACGGTCTGTTATGGTTGATACAGGACCGAGAGCCACGGGACGGTCTGTTATGGTTGATACAGGACCGAGAGCCGCGGGACGGTCTGTTATGGTTGATACAGGACCGAGAGCCACGGGCCGGTCTGTTATGGTTGATACAGGACCGAGAGCCACGGGACGGTCTGTTATGATTGATACAGGACCGAGAGCCACGGGACGGTCTGTTATGGTTGATACAGGACCGAGAGCCACGGGCCGGTCTGTTATGGTTGATACAGGACCGAGAGCCGCGGGACGGTCTGTTATGGTTGATACAGGACCGAGAGCCACGGGACGGTCTGTTATGGTTGATACCGGACCGAGAGCCGCGGGACGGTCTGTTATGGTTGATACAGGACCGAGAGCCGCGGGACGGTCTGTTATGGTTGATACAGGACCGAGAGCCGCGGGACGGTCTGTTATGGTTGATACCGGACCGAGAGCCGCGGGACGGTCTGTTATGGTTGATACAGGACCGAGAGCCACGGGCTAGTCTGTTATGGTTGATACAGGACCGAGAGCCACGGGACGGTCTGTTATGGTTGATACCTGACCGAGAGCCACGTGACGGTCTGTTATGGTTGATACAGGACCGAGAGCCACGGGACGGTCTGTTATGGTTGATACAGGACCGAGAGCCGCGGGACGGTCTGTTATGGTCGATACCGGACCGCGAGCCGCGGGACGGTCTGTTATGGTTGATACAGGACCGAGAGCCACGGGACGGTCTGTTATGGTTGATACCGGACCGAGAGCCACATCAGTCTGACAGTATCCCAAGGTGATAGCAGTTCTGTGTCAGTGGTTCAGTGTATCCATTTTTCTAAATGGTGACAGATGCTGTTATTCTGGTGACAGATACTGGTATCCTGATCACAGATATCCTGGTACCATATGATGAGGTTTGTGTGACATTGTTGGTATTTTTATGACACGTGCCGGTGTTTTGGGTGACAGGTGTCAGTGTTTTGGTGACATTGGTGGGTATTATGGTGACAATGTCGGTGTTCTGGTGGCAGATGCTGGTTCTGGAGAAAGCCGAGGCGCTGCAGGAGGAGGCTGAGTTTATGCTGGACGGTCTGAAGTCGGCCCAGTTCTACACCTCGCCGGGGCTGGGGGAGGTGCTGCTCAACTCATCTCGCGTCGAGCCCGACCCGGCGGCGGGGGCGGGGGCGGGACAGACGGCAGGCGTCGCCGCGCCGCCGACAGAGACGGACAGAGCCCTGGCGGACGGCCGGACGGAGCGGGCGACACTGCCCACCGGGACACCGCGGACCAAGGGGGCGGGGCGGCCGCCGGGAGCCGCCGCGACTGCTGCCGCGGCAGGCACGGGATGAGCTGACCAGTGGCCCCCGTCCGTCTGTCTATATGTGTGTTAGTCTGCGGTGGACGGCGGCGGTACCTGGCCCGGGATGAGCTGACCAGTGGCCCCGTCCGTCTGTCTATCTGTGTGTTAGTCTGCGGTGGACGGCGGCGGTACCTGGCCCGGGATGAGCTGACCAGTGGCCCCCGTCCGTCTGTCTATCTGTGTGTTAGTCTGCGGTGGACGGCGGCGGTACTTGGCCCGGGATGAGCTGACCAGTGGCCCCCGTCCGTCTGTCTATCTGTGTGTTAGTCTGCGGTGGACGGCGGCGGTACCTGGCCCGGGATGAGCCGACCAGCGGCCCCCGTCCGTCCGTCTGTCTATCTGTGTGTTAGTCTGCGGTGGACGGCGGCGGTACCTGGCACGGGATGAGCTGACCAGTGGCCCCCGTCCGTCCGTCTGTCTGTCTGTGTGTTAGTCTGCGGTGGACGGCGGCGGTACCTGGCACGGGATGAGCTGACCAGTGGCCCCCGTCCGTCTGTCTGTCTGTCTGTGTGTTAGTCTGCGGTGGACGGCGGCGGTACCTGGCCCGGGATGAGCTGACCAGTGGCCCCCGTCCGTCCGTCTGTCTGTCTGTGTGTTAGTCTGCGGTGGACGGCGGCGGTACCTGGCACGGGATGAGCTGACCAGTGGCCCCCGTCCGTCTGTCTGTCTGTCTGTGTGTTAGTCTGCGGTGGACGGCGGCGGTACCTGGCACGGGATGAGCTGACCAGTGGCCCCCGTCCGTCCGTCTGTCTGTCTGTGTGCTAGTCTGCGGTGGACGGCGGCGGTACCTGGCTGTGATAGGTGTCGAACACAGCGGCGCTCAGGCGACGCCGTGTCCTGTCGTATCGCCTGATCTGCCTCACACCCCGCACCGCTGTCTCCGGTGGTGTGTACGGACTGGGGTATACGCTACCCCTCTGCGCGCGACGGGTGTATGCTTCAGTCATGTGCTGGGTGGGAGGTACGCCGACGGCTGGGTGTGTTGAGCTGGCGTCAGGTGGCTGCTTGAGACTCCGTTTAGAACGACTGAGCGAAACTGAGTAGCCGTACGTGTGAAGTTATGTCGTGTCCATCTGTACTGTTTTATTGCAAAGGAATGTGCGCTATACACATACAGGACGTGCTGATACTGATTGCATTTTTTCGGGCTTATTTTGGGGCTCGGGCTACCGCAATGGCTACCCACGTCAAGGGGTTGGATAAGAGAGGGGTGCAGTCATTCACTCGAATAGTAGCTATCGCAAAGGAAGGTGCTTTTGTATGCCATTGAACGCAGAAAAGTGATAAAGATTTCACGTTCTGCGAAACGTGTTCCTGCTGCTGGAAGCTGTTATGATATGCGTATTGCGTACTGCTCTATAAACTTCTGTGCTGGATAGTTTTCAAACTCATCTCCCATGTCGTTTGCGGCGTACGGTTGTATTGTATTATGGCATTGCCAGCCTGCCGAGCGGATCAATACAGGCTGGGGTCTGGGTTGTCGGCCTGTGTGCCTGGATGTCGTCTGCTAGGAGAGGCCGCTGGACCAGCCGGACCGGCACCTCAGTTTCGGCGGCAGCAACACGAACCACTGCAGACGGTATGTAAGCCAATACCGGGTTGCTACATGGGCGATATTATTGCGTTACGTTAACGTACACTTCCCATGGCGGAAGGTGCAAGCATGCGATGTGTTGCGACTAGTGAGAACAAGCCGCCGTCGCAGCGATTTTTTCGCCTATTTCTGCACTGGAATTGGCAGTGATGCAAGCTCGCCCGCATGCAGCGACTGGGTCGTCTTCTTTACACCCACTCTCCTCCGCTGCAACGCTGCCTTCTCCGGATGTTGTTCTTTCCACGGGCCTGCCGGAGATCTCCGTGGGAACAGGTGCAGAGTCGGCTCCTCCCCGGCAGGGGGGTCGCTCCCCACTGGTTCCCACGCCGGCCTGTCTCCTGTGGTGGCTGCGGCTGCGGCTGCGGCCGGCCCCCGGCTGACCTCTGGCTGATTGGAGACGGGTACTTCCTGTCGGCCTGTGTGGCGGGAGTCCGACGGAGAGACTCGCCGTACCCGGCCACACGGAGTGGAAACTGTCCGGATCAGCAGATCGGACGGATTGGCATTGGTTCATGTTCATAAGCTGGGTTGGTCCGGTTGGTTGGTCCGGTTCGGTCCGGGTTGGTCCGGTTCATTCTCAGCATGGAACGAATTGTCAGCTGATCTGTGTTGACATCCATATGGGCCTGTTCACGTGGCGCCTCTAACCTCCTCTAACCTCCAAGTTGCTCCAACTTGCAACTGTCTGTGCAATGGGATAAGACCGGAGCAAGTTGGAGCAACTTGGAGGAGGTTAGAGGCGCCACGGGAACAGGCCTTATATGATGCCGCGATGTTACATTACACGTGCGTAGCATGTTGTAAGCCTCCCTTGCTCGGTGGTGGTATTGGGGGCCTGGGCCTTGCTCGGTGGTGGTGTTGGGGGGGGGGCCTGGGGCTTTACGTCGATACAACTACCGTCATTTACCGTCGGGGTCGCTCACGCCTACCCAAGGGGGAGAACCCAAACCGAAAGATCTCGCCAGTAACGGGACTCGAACCCGGAACCCATGGATTACGAGCCCACCTCGACCGACTGAGCCCCCGGGCACCGCTCCAGTACAACTGTGACTCGGCCAACATTCTCTGCCAGACATTCACCATGAAATTGAAGCACCGAAAAACCAGCTACAAAAACCTCCAATGTATTTTCACCTAGGAGTCTGGTCTCCGGATCAGCCTCACACGAGCGCAAACCATCATCTTCATCATCGTCATCATCATCACACTCACCACAGACATCTGCCGGCTTAAAGCTCGCACTGGGACACAGTACGTGACACACACACACACACACACACGGTCCCTGGTCCCATGTATATCCCCGCCGCGTCCCTGTAGAATTCAACACGCACGCACTGTTCCCTCCGCTGCGGACATATGGCACCCAGTAGCTCCACACTTCAGTCCCCCGCACCGCCACTCTCTTCAGGGGGGTGCAGCGCGGAGCCAGCCCAAACGCAGAACGCATCTGCTGCGGTCACCAGACGCGGCTGCGTGAGAAGGCGGGTGTCGTTCTCGGACAGGAGATACCTCGCGGCTCCACCGGTCGGCTTTTTGACCTGCTCTGTCGTCACAGCGCAGTCCGGATTGGCCCGGGTCAGTCGGGGTCAGGTGTCGGAGATGCAGCTCAGTTGCCCTGGTAGAAGGGGAAGCCGGGCCGCTGGGAGAGCAGGTTGTAGAGGGGCAAGCCCTGCTGGCGGCGCTTCTCCTGCCAGTTCAGAACGGCGCGCTCGTGCGGGAACTCATCGAAAAACAGAGTACGTGACGCCGCCGCCTGAGGGCAGCACGAAGCGTCAGACGGGCAGCAGGGAGTGTCAGACGGCCAGCAGGGAGTGTCAGACGGGGCAGCAGGGAGGTCAGACGGGGCAGCAGGGAGGTCAGACGGGGCAGCAGGGAGGTCAGACGGGGCAGCAGGGAGTGTCAGACGGCCAGCACGGAGCGTCAGACGGGGCAGCAGGGAGTGTCAGACGGGCAGCACGGAGCGTCAGACGGGGCAGCAGGGAGTGTCAGACGGGGCAGCAGGGAGTGTCAGACGGGCAGCACGGAGTGACAGACGGGCAGCAGGGAGTGTCAGACGGGGCAGCAGGGAGTGTCAGACGGGGCAGCAGGGAGTGTCAGACGGGGCAGCAGGGAGTATCAGACGGGCCAGCAGGGAGTGACAGACGGATGCCAGAGGCTCACAGGCAGGCGGACCAGCTGACGGGGATATCCATAGCAGCGTTCTGAGTTTGTATCGTATAATATTACTCAGCATCAAATATGAATATCCATTCCGAACAGAACATCAACAAACGGGATCCAGCACACCAGTCCGGCTCACATACAGCCATAGGCAGCCGGGTGTAGGGTTCTATTCCGTTGAGGGGGCTTCAAGTTCAGCCCTCCCCCCCCCCCCCCACTAGGCTTCAGCCCCCAACTTGGATGAGGAAGTGGGTCAAATCCGGGGAGAAATCTGTATTCTTGTGGATTTTGATGGTACTTTAAGCGATTTTTCCCAACTCAGCCTCCGCAACTTTTCTGGAGAAGCTACGCCCGTGGCCATAGGCGTACGCACAGGGGGTTAGGCGGGGGGGGGGGGGGGGACATGGCCCCTCACTTTTCGGCCATTTTTATAAAATATTTGATCTTGCTTGGTGATACAAAATATATTGCTAATGGGAAGAACCCAAATCTGCAAAGAAAACTGCCAAAGGGGGTGGGTTTCTCACGGGACGAGATCAATGTTTCACAATTAACTGCCCCCTCCACTTTTCGTGACGCTCCTACATCCCTGTATACAGCAAAACACACATATCGACCAATATAACACAGCAGACGCTCACAGCAGGCATTCCAACACCGCTGCCAGCTTGCCTGCCGGTCCCGCGGTGGTCCGCGGGCGGGAGACACGGCTGACTAATGACTGAGCTGGCTGTGGCGTCGCGGCCGGAGCTCCAGCAATGCAACGCAGCCGAACGGCCCGGGGTAAGAACCGGTAAACACGCGGCGATACTGGTTCAAGGAGAGCATGTAGGGCGGACTGACAAACACTGCGACCGGTTCGCTCCCCAGCGCTCTCAGACGAGGGAGAAACGCGAGCGAGGCCAGAGCAGTGCGTGCGGTCGGTTCATATATGCTGCTCGCATATTGATAGACATCGGGAAATTACCAGGCGCAAGCGAGTGGTAAAGTTAGCCTAAGAGTTGGCAAAGTTGGTAATCGGCGGTTGGTAATGTTGCCTGAGGGTTGACCGGCGGGTGGTAATGTTACCTGAGGGTTGACCGGCGGGTGGCAACGTTGCCTGTGGGTTGGCCGGCGGGTGGCAACGTTGCCTGTGGGTTGGCCGGTGGGTGGTAATGTTACCTGTGGGTTGACCGGGGGTGGTAATGTTACCTGAGGGTTGACCGGAGGGTGGTAATGTTACCTGAGGGTTGACCGGCGGGTGGTAACGTTGCCTGTGGGTTGGCCGGTGGGTGGTAATGTTACCTGTGGGTTGACCGGCGGGTGGTAATGTTACCTGTGGGTTGACCGACGGGTGGTAATGTTACCTGTGGGTTGACCGGCGGGTGGTAATGTTACCTGTGGGTTGACCGGCGGGTGGTAATGTTACCTGAGGGTTGACCGGCGGGTGGTAATGTTACCTGTGGGTTGACCGGCGGGTGGCAATGTTACCTGAGGGTTGACCGGCGGGTGGTAATGTTACCTGTGGGTTGAACGGCGGGTGGTAATATTACCTGAGGGTTGACCGGCGGGTGGTAATGTTACCTGTGGGTTGACCGGCGGGTGGTAACGTTACCTGTGGGTTGACCGGCGGGTGGTAATGTTACCTGAGGGTTGACCGGCGGGTGGTAATGTTGCCTGTGAGTTGACCGGCGGGTGGTAATGTTACCTAAGGGTTGACCGGCGGGTTGTAATGCTACCTGAGGGTTGGCCGACGGGTAGTTGTCGTCGTAGATGGAGGGTCCGGCGCGGTCCTGGACGTGGCTGGACGGTGCGGAGCTCAGCGGCCCGACCAGCTGGAGCCAGCGGTTCACCTCCTCCTCGTTACCGGCCGAGTACTGGTTCACAGGCATCTTATAACGCTGTCCGAAACCGCCGTCAACTGTAGGTCACATACACGGTGTCAGCTACACCCACGTCCCACCCTGAAATGGGACGACCCGGTCCCGGTGCCGAGACCAGGGGAGGTTTGAGACAGTGTTCGTCACGGGACCACCAACCCCCAGCCCGGCCCGGCCCAGGCCCATGAACACCAAGCCCAGCCCGGTCAAATTCATAATATTGAGGCCCAGGCCCGGTCAGGCCCGTTCAGATTAAGCATATCATTATTTTCACAAATTTGCAATCATCGTAGCATATTTACTTGTATACTATAAATGTGAAACAATGAACCAACTATGCTACCCCCCCCCCCCCCCCCCAAAAAAAAAAACACAACCACAGCAACAGTGTGTTCTGTGTAAGCTGGTTAAAATATTGTTGAGCTCTGACCTCAGCTAGTGCGACGCGCGCATTACTTCAAAATTGTCAGGCCCAGGCCCATCCAGAGCCCAGTGATTTCCTTAAAGTGAGGCCCGGCCCAGGCCCAGCCCATGGCCCATAGGGCCAGCCCAGCACATGGCAAACTCTGGTTGAGATGCTGAAAACGTTCAGCGCTGTGGACCAGAAATGTTTTGATACACTCTAACGGCAAGGGCGGATCCAGCCGGCCGTGGGGGGGGGGGGGGGGGGGGGGACCGTTTTTAGCGGACCTTACCTTCCCCCATTTTCGATTGTTTTCCGGATTTAGGCCACTTTATTTTACAACTACACGATTTTTTTAGCTTTTCGACCTTTTGGGATATCGAAAAAGGAAAGATCGTCTGATTGCAGTTTGTATTGTCCCGATATTGCCTTACACTGAGCAAAGCTATGTCAATTGTCAGCTGTTCCCAGGGGCGTCGCCGATAATTTTTGAGTGGGGGGGGGGGGGGGGTCGGCTGAAATGACGAAAGCAAAATTACCCAGTTTTATTCGTGTATTTAAGCCTTGCAGCATTTTTAATGTGGAATTTCATATTATAGTAGGTACTTGTTAGCGGCGCGACATTTTTACGGGTTTGCCTGATAAAACCCAGAAACATAGGCCTAAACATGCTATTCATTCAATTCACCGTTACAACGAACCGAAGACGGTGGCGATGGCTTCGTTATGACGATGGCCACAGATGTGACGCCGCGAAGCGGCGTCACATCGGTGGCCATGGCATCGGTGGCCATATATTATATATATATTATATATATATATATTATATATATATATTATATATATATATATATATATATATATATATATATATATATATATATATATATATATATATATATATATATATATATATATAATATATATATATATATATATATATATATATATATATATATAATAT
>JAXIVJ010017845.1:22500-24985 GCA_036785665.1 Chirona hameri | reverse complement strand
ATTTTGCAATGTGTATTTTTCAGCAGACAACAGAAGCCGGGCCAAGGCCGTCAGTTGAGTGGGCGGTGAGGTGGTGGTTATGGATAAATGGAAAATAATTTACGTAGATTTAAGGTAAGTGTGAGATGTATCCATCTCATAATATCAAGGAAGGGTGTTTAAGCTCATAATACTACCTAAATGGTACGCTCTGCTTCAGGTTTGTTGATGTGGGCCCATACGTATCCCTGATACCTACCTATGTATCATGATCAGGCGGTCGATACTGATATGATGGGGTCCCTATCGGCGTACCCACTACCCACCTATCAACTTGCCGAACCAGTTGCTGGCACTAGGTACACAAATCAATTTATTGACGCATCAATTTTTTATGCAAAGTGGGCGGAGCTTGTCATAGGCACTGTACTTAAAGGCAGTGGCGTCGCCGACGGGGGGGGGGTGCGGGGGGTGCTAGCACCCCCACTTTCAGAAAGTGGGGGGTGCGCACCCCACACTTTTTCTGGGCCCGGGATGGGCCCTTTTCGGGGCGCGCAGTGCCCCGAAAAGGGCATAACGCAAAATCTCCAACCTGAATACCCTGTTTGGGCCAGTGTCGGAGCAAAAAAAAAACAATACATTTTTATAGCAACATTTCCGCTACAAATAAATCACAAATTCCTTTAAAACAAACCTATTTGTTCACGTCTGGCGGGAAATAGTAGCAAAATGGTAGTACATAATTTCAACATAAGCCAACCAATGTGTTACATACATGGCGTGTTTGAAATAGACATCAATCTAAACGCAAACCAAAACAAATTAAATGTATTTTACTTGAAAAAAATGAATCAATACGCGAAAAAAGGAGATTCAAATGAAAAAAAATAAATTTTCCTTTGACTATTTGTAAAGAAACAATGTTTTTTATATTGATTTTGTTCTCTTGCCATACATACTTGTATGCTTTTTGAGCAAGTTGATGTGTCGTTAAATAACAACAACAAACAAACAAAAATATTTTGAACAAGTGTGTGTCCGACGTTTCACGCTTTGTGAGATTGAGATGATATTGAGGTATTTAGGACCATGAAACGAAAACAACCTTCAATTTTGGACATGTTTAAGAAGAGGTAGGTACCTAGGTATGGCTTAATTTGTTACCGTAAAACAGGGTGAAGTGAGACAGGTGGGGTGAAGTGAGACAGAAATTAATGCTTGCGGAACAGATACTTCCAGTGTGTGGAAATCCACCAAATTTTCACACGATTTGGACCCAACCAAGGCCTCAAAAGAGTGTGAATTTTGGAGCTTTCTGCTCAAAATCAAAAGTACCAGATCGTTATGAAATGCTGTCTCACTTCACCCCACCTGTCTCACTTCACCCCGTTTTACGGTATCAAAAATGGCCTTCTGAAAAAACTGCATTGGATCATTTTGGCCTTCCAATGCTGGTGTAAAAGTAGAAACGATTGTGTCTATGTTTGGATGCAATACAAATTGTATGTGGTAGGTAGGTAGGTACCTATGTGTGTGCTAATTTCAGGCATTTCATCATAAATATCTTGATCCACTTGGATCACTCTAATATTATAGAGACATAAAGACATAAAGACATGACGGACCAACAAAAGGCCACAAGGGCTCATCGAGGTTGGCCCGATCCTACCCCAACCCCATGCCAACAATCCTATGAATTTAGCTGACCTCCTCTATAGAAGAGGCCCGAGATTATAAACTCAGTGGGAACAGTCTGGCACTTCCAATAGGTCAATAATACCTAGACAAGGCTCCTCAGCTGCAGGTGCTCTGCCGAAGCAAAAAGCCCCAGAGCCTAGCCGACGCGGTAAAAGCTGTGGCCAGCATGGAGAAGACCGCGCAGCAAATGCTGCCAGACGCAGTGAAGCTGGTCAAGCTGCTGCTGACCCTGCCAGCCAGTTCGGCGACTGCTGAGCGCAGTTTCAGCGCCCTCAGGCGACTGAAGACGTGGCTACGCAGCACTATGACGCAGACCCGCCTGAACGCTGTCGCAGTCTGTCACGTTCACCGTGAGCGCGTAGCCAACGTCGATCTCGACAAGGTGGCAGCTGCCTTCGTCCAGCTGAACCCGCGTCGACAGAAGGTGTTCGGCCGTGTGAAAGTGTGAGCCTCCGCATAGTGGTGACCCTGGGCGAAGGAGCCGCCGTGCTCACTACCGACCCTCGGCAGACGACAGACAGTTAAATCGCGTGATAAATACAAAATGAAAAAAAGGCATTTATTTTCCATTTTCAGTGCCATTTATTTGGCACTGGAACGACTGATCTGCGCATCGGACCTGGGGCGGCCGTGTCATAGCATTGTATGGCACACAAAAGATCCCTCCGGACGGCCGGAGCCAAAATTATCCGTTGAACTGGGCGGACTGGAAATGTTGGGGTGGAGGGATTGGGTTCTATGTGACAAGTACAAAAGTACTTTACTTAGTCCTCTATCCAATATCCATTTTGACAAACCGTTTATAAAC
>JAXIVJ010017845.1:0-17500 GCA_036785665.1 Chirona hameri | reverse complement strand
TCACTCTTGTAGGAAACATTTCTGTTAATGGCCCCTAGCATTCTAAGTGCCTTTTTCCTAGCTTCTACAACCTGGTCTGACGCTGATAGTCTATTGTTTACCACGACACCTAAATCTCTTTCCTTTTCAATCTGCTCCATTTTCTGCCCACCCATTTCATACCTATGTTTACTGCTAACCCGTCCAGCGTGCATAATCTTACATTTACTCAAATTGAATTTCATCTGCCATGCTTCAGACCACTCAACTAGCTTGTCCAGATCTGATTGAAAAACATCCTGATCATGTTTTCCTCTAATAATCCTGACAACTTTTAGATCGTCTGCAAATTTCAAGACTTTGCTGTCTATACTGTTCTCAATTGCATTCACAAATATTATAAAAAGCAATGGGCCCAGGACTGAGCCCTGTGGAACCCCACTGAGAACCTCCTTCCATTGTGATTGGCACCCATTCAATATAACCCTTTGCTGGCGTCCTGAAAGCCACGTTTCTATCCAATCCAGAATCTTGCCCCTGATCCCATGAATTTTAAGTTGCAACCCCAGTCTTGTATGGGGGACTTTGTCAAATGCTTTACTGAAATCAAGAAAAGCTACATCTAGCTGTTTACCCTGATCAACGCTATCTGTTGCAACATCCAAAAACTCCAGAAGATTAGTTAAACAAGAACGGCCCTTCCTAAAGCCATGCTGTGTATCTTTGATGAGTTCATTTTGCTCCAAGAATTCAACAATCTTATCTTTGATGATTGATTCAAGCACCTTGCAGACTAATGAGGTCAGACTAACTGGTCTATAGTTTTCCTCTTTACTTCTATCTCCCTTTTTATGAATAGGAACAACATTTGCTCTTTTCCAATCAAGTGGAATTTTACTATCTGCAAGTGATTTAGAAAATATTATGGCTAATGGAACCGACAACTCCCTTTCAGATTCTCTTAAAAGTCTAGCATGGATTTCATCAGGTCCTTCTGCCTTGTTAGGCCTTACTTTCTTTAGATATTCTAGAACAAGTTCACTACTTATGCCACCTAGCTCTCCTATAGTCTCCTCTGTCTCTAGCTCAGGCTGAAGTGCTGCAATACTACTCTGGTCCTCGATAGTAAAGACAGATTGAAACTGATCATTAAGCACTTCAACCATTTCACTGTCCTTGCTAACTCCTTAAATGGACCTATATTTTTGGAAACTGTACTTAACTTATAAAAACTGAAGAACTTCTTACTATCTGCATTACAATGTCTAGCTAAATCAAGTTCCTTTGCCCTTTTAGCTGCTCTGACCTTTTTCTTAACTGAATTTCTTGCATTCTGGTAGGCCTTCTGATTTATATCTAGTGAAGATCCCTTCAAAATGCCAAATGCACTTCTTTTAGCTTGTATAGCACTCCTTACTTCTGGGGTAAGCCAAACTGGATTGCCCTTGGTTCTGTTACGTTTGTGCCTGAGGGGTATATGCCGATTTTGAATTTGGCTTAATCTAGCTTTGAAAACATTCCAGGCCTCACATGCATCTAAACCTGCCAACTCAACGTTCCATTTTACCTGTGCGAGGTCATTTCTAATACCATCAAAATCAGCCCGGCTGAAGTTTGGAACCATAATAAGG
Organism: Chirona hameri; assembly: GCA_036785665.1. Lineage (NCBI taxonomy): Eukaryota > Metazoa > Arthropoda > Thecostraca > Balanomorpha > Balanidae > Chirona > Chirona hameri. The sequence goes on along the minus strand of JAXIVJ010017845.1, from coordinate 15,890 downwards.
TTATCTTTGGGCCTCATTTCTGATGAGATATTGAATTTAACCATATTGTGATCACTGGTTCCTAGACCTGCACAAATACTTATGTCACTAACTAGATCACTGTTGTCTGAGAATGCAAGGTCTAGAATGGAGCAATGTCTGGTTGGCTCTGTTACAAACTGATGCATGAAAAGCTCCTCTTCAAAGATTTGCCTATACAACCTACACTCATTTGTTTCCTCTGCTATACTTTCGTATCCTCTTAAGTTAAAATCTCCCATAATAAGACACTGAGCCCGAAAGTTCCTACGTATTTCCTCACAAATATCTTGGTCTGTTTCAGCTTGGGAGTTCCTTGGAAGATTCCCTGGTCTGTAAAATGCACCTATCCTCAACCTTCCTCTGTTTCCTGTACCAATTTTAATGTCAAGCCAGATTGATTCTACTTCTTTTACTTTACTAGAATCATCAACTCTAGTAGTGCAGTACAAGCTATTTACATATACAAACACTCCGCCTCCCTGCCGTGATTCTCTGCAGTATGAGAACATGTTATACCCTTGTAACTCGAAATCCTGTAGCCTATCCCTATTATACCCCTCACTAACCCATGTCTCGGTTACACAAATGATATCAGGCTTTTCAAGGGCAACATAACACTCAAACTCATCAAATTTAGACCTAATACTTTGGGCATTCAGCAACACACATGTGATCTTATACTTTGAGCTGACTCTACTAATTCTGAGGGAATTATGATCTACTGTCCTATTCTGACATGAACTTCTACCAATGCTTACTTCTTGATGCCCTAGTACTAGCGTCCCTGAACCCCCCCTCCTACCTAGTTTCCCTGAATGACACTTCTGTAGGCATCTCCCAAAGCCCTTGCCCCCTCATCCGATAAGTGAAGCCCATCCTTCATATAGTACCTATGCCACTCATAGAACTGATCCCATAAGTCTACATAACTAAGCCCCATAGCTGAACATAAGTTCTGAACTGAGCTGTTCACAGACAGAGCTCTTGAGTACCACTCCTCACTGGCTCCACAGCGAGGGAGGATGCCAGTCACAATGACTGGTTTCCTGAAATCTATCTATCTATCTATCTATCTATCTATCTATCTATCTATCTATCTATCTATCTATCTATCTATCTATCTATCTATCTATCTATCTATCTATCTATCTATCTATCTATCTATCTATCTATCTATCTATCTATCTATCTATCTATCTATCTATCTATCTATCTATCTATCTCTCTATCTCTCTATCTCTCTATCTCTCTATCTCTCTTTCTCTCTTTCTCTCTATCTCTCTATCTCTCTATCTCTCTATCTCTCTATCTCTCTATCTCTCTATCTCTCTATCTCTCTATCTCTCTATCTCTCTATCTCTCTATCTCTCTATCTCTCTATCTCTCTATCTCTCTATCTCTCTATCTCTCTATCTCTCTATCTCTCTATCTCTCTATCTCTCTATCTCTCTATCTCTCTATCTCTCTATCTCTCTATCTCTCTATCTCTCTATCTCTCTATCTCTCTATCTCTCTATCTCTCTATCTCTCTATCTCTCTATCTCTCTAGCTCTCTAGCTCTCTAGCTCTCTAGCTCTCTAGCTCTCTAGCTCTCTAGCTCTCTAGCTCTCTAGCTCTCTAGCTCTCTAGCTCTCTAGCTCTCTAGCTCTCTAGCTCTCTAGCTCTCTAGCTCTCTAGCTCTCTAGCTCTCTAGCTCTCTAGCTCTCTAGCTCTCTAGCTCTCTAGCTCTCTAGCTCTCTAGCTCTCTAGCTCTCTAGCTCTCTAGCTCTCTAGCTCTCTAGCTCTCTAGCTCTCTAGCTCTCTAGCTCTCTAGCTCTCTAGCTCTCTAGCTCTCTAGCTCTCTAGCTCTCTAGCTCTCTAAGCTCTCTAGCTCTCTAGCTCTCTAGCTCTCTAGCTCTCTAGCTCTCTAGCTCTCTAGCTCTCTAGCTCTCTAGCTCTCTAGCTCTCTAGCTCTCTAGCTCTCTAGCTCTCTAGCTCTCTAGCTCTCTAGCTCTCTAGCTCTCTAGCTCTCTAGCTCTCTAGCTCTCTAGCTCTCTAGCTCTCTAGCTCTCTAGCTCTCTAGCTCTCTAGCTCTCTAGCTCTCTAGCTCTCTAGCTCTCTAGCTCTCTAGCTCTCTAGCTCTCTAGCTCTCTAGCTCTCTAGCTCTCTAGCTCTCTAGCTCTCTAGCTCTCTAGCTCTCTAGCTCTCTAGCTCTCTAGCTCTCTAGCTCTCTAGCTCTCTAGCTCTCTAGCTCTCTAGCTCTCTAGCTCTCTAGCTCTCTAGCTCTCTAGCTCTCTAGCTCTCTAGCTCTCTAGCTCTCTAGCTCTCTAGCTCTCTAGCTCTCTAGCTCTCTAGCTCTCTAGCTCTCTAGCTCTCTAGCTCTCTAGCTCTCTAGCTCTCTAGCTCTCTAGCTCTCTAGCTCTCTAGCTCTCTAGCTCTCTAGCTCTCTAGCTCTCTAGCTCTCTAGCTCTCTAGCTCTCTAGCTCTCTAGCTCTCTAGCTCTCTAGCTCTCTAGCTCTCTAGCTCTCTAGCTCTCTAGCTCTCTAGCTCTCTAGCTCTCTAGCTCTCTAGCTCTCTAGCTCTCTAGCTCTCTAGCTCTCTAGCTCTCTAGCTCTCTAGCTCTCTAGCTCTCTAGCTCTCTAGCTCTCTAGCTCTCTAGCTCTCTAGCTCTCTAGCTCTCTAGCTCTCTAGCTCTCTAGCTCTCTATCTCTCTAGCTCTCTAGCTCTCTATCTCTCTATCTCTCTATCTCTCTATCTCTCTATCTCTCTATCTCTCTATCTCTCTATCTCTCTATCTCTATCTCTCTATCTCTCTATCTATATATCTATATATCTATCTATCTATCTATATATATATAACAACGTAAATAAATGAATTCCCGTCAGAATTCAAGGCCTACCATGCCATCTACAAATCGCGTTCGTACATATATTTGTTTGGATTTCGGAGACCGAGTATATATGGGGGACGGGAAAGTTGGTGTGGCACCGCCACACCAGTTCCAAAGTTGGTGTGGCAGCTGCCACCCCTGCAACACCACTTCCGACGCCTATGTCTATAGCCAAAAGACGTTGTGACGACGTCGCTCAATGGTACCGGCTTGGTGTCCTCGACGTTTTCATATTACGTCGTCCTGACGTTTATTTGTAGATTCCAGGCTACGTTTCTGCAACGGTTATTGAAGACGTTGTTACGCCGTCGGCGCGACGTTTCCCCAACGTTTGCTTTATTGGTGCTTCTTCGAATCGTCATGCCTTGGTGTTCATTGTTACGGGGTGTGTGCGCTGATCTCTAACAAACATCCTCTGAGATATCCATACTCAATTTTACGTAGGTACTCATAACGTCGCCGCCACGTCGTACTTTGGTTACACGGGTCGCAATGACGCTGCTACGGCATCCAACTAGCGCTTCCCCGACGTCCGTAGACACGTGTGGTTACGCCTCCACCGATCTCCACCCTATGATGCCACCTCACACAGTACGGACAGTAACGTCGACCGTTATTCAGATACGTGTGACGGTACCACCCATCACGTATTTATCAGACTGCATGGGTTGCGTAGTGCCGCAGGAGCACACCCCATTTTACATTTTGCTGATTAGGCATTTTGACCTGTGCAGTGTCCAGGCCGAAATGCTCACTTTTTTCTTTTGTTAAATTTAAGGAACTTTGGCTCACTCGTAGTTCAAATTGCAGGGTCAGTGTGTCTTCATTCGTTCACACGGACTATTACTTGACCGTCAGATGTCTGAGGAAGCCGCCTCTGAGCAGACCGACATCCGTCACCGTTCAGCACGGGAGGTGGATATCAGCGATACCTGGCCGGCGAACACGGGCCGCGACAACCCAGCGGAGGACGGCACGCACCCCTCGCAGGATCAGACGGGCCACGTTCAGCCGCCCGAGGACACGGCAGGCCACGTTCAGCCGCCCGAGGACACGGCAGGCAACGTTCAGCCGCCGCAGGACGCGTCAGGCCGGTGCCACGCGGACCCGGCCGATAGTGACACCGGGGAGCCTGTCGCCGTCGGCAGTGTCACGGTCCAGGGCCACTCGAGCCCCACGGAGGATAGCACAGATCCAACCCAGGGCGGCACGGGCCCAGCGGAGAGCGAGGCGTGGCGCGTGGAGGACAGTGTGGGCCCGGAACTGCCAGTGAGCAGAGGAGAGCCACTATCGAGCAGCAGCGCGAGCTCCTCATCCGGCGTGGGTGGTGGGAGTACAGTCGAGGAAGGTGCTGTTCACCTGAGCGGAGAACTGGACTCTGCAGACAGCAGCAGGTCTTGTGACAGACCGGTCGGTGTGTTGACACCGCCTGACACGCCGGAATGCCATGCTATAGCAGACGATGTGTGGACGGCTGCCGAGGTGACGACTGCGCCTGAATCGCGACTGGTAGTGTCTGCATCAGACAGCTGCAGCCATGTGTCAGCTATCGGCGGTGGCAGGAGCTCGGATCCCGCGGCGGTCCGGCCCCTGTCGGCTGTCCCTCTGACGGACCCGGGCCGCCGCTCAGCCTCCCCGGACTCCCAGCCGGGGCGCCACCTGCCCCCTGCCAGGGACGGGCTGCGGCTGACGGGCCTGGAGAACGGCACCACCGGCCGTCAACGCCTCTCGGACGGCTCCGGCGCCGTGCTGGCCACCCCCAGCGACGGGCCCGGCTCGGAGCCCGACCGCAGGGCCTCGCTCAGCCGCCGGCCGCGCTTCGTCGTCCGACCCACGCTCAGCAACCACCAGCTCAAGTACGCGCTCGACGAGACCACCTGCCACCCAGGTGAGCGCAGGCGAACGCCAAACAACCGAGGATAGGGTCCGAACCACTCGCAGAGATTCAAAGTCCCTGCCGTCATGAATGGTGAACTGCATCGCGATATCTTCTCGTGTTGGTACTTCAGCTCAGCTATCGCCGGTCTCACGTTTGCCTGCCTGTCTCGCTGCCTGCCGTGTGGAATGTGTGTACTGTGCACCTGTGTGACCTGTGGTGACCCGGCAGAGGGCACCCGCCTGGCGCCGCCGGATGGCCGCTGGGCTTGGGTCGTCCTCGCCGGCAGCATGGCCAGCAACGTGCTCATCCCCGGCTTCATCAAGTCGTTCGGCGTGCTGTTCGACGACGTGTGCTCACGGTTCGACGCGTCGCCGGCGGCCGTCTCCTGGATCCCGGCCCTCTCGTTCTTCATGTATAACTTCATGGGTGAGTGGCCGGCGGAGCGAGCTGGATGTACGGCTGATGAGATGCTGTGCCGCATTGCACGTGGCTCAGTAGTATTTGCACGTGGCTCAGACAGTATTTGACAGTGCAAGTAATATTGATGTGAAGCAATTCAAAACGGTGGGCTAGTCCCTTTAACCCGCGACTTACTGGGGGGGGGCTATTTCCCCCCCCCCTCCCGTTATTTTGCAATAACTCCTAAACGAACACCGGCATCGTCACCAAACTTGCAGCACCTTCTCTCACATCAATTCTACACATGTTGGCAAAAGTAAAAATATGAGCCTATGATAGGTCAACCGGGAATGACGTCAGAGTGACGTCATGTTCTTCGGTTTTTGTTGCAAAATAATGGTTTGCGGAAAACGCTTTCAAAGGTACGATGTTTAAGATAAATTCAATTGTCTTACATCAAATTACTGACAATAGACCGGGCTATCAAACTGCTATCTCATATTTTTGAGTTTGTTTGAAATTCAAAATTTTGAGAAATCCAAATACATTTTTTTTTAAACCAAATTTTCCAGAAAAAAAATCAGAATTATCAAAAAAACGGAATATATGTGATCGAGATGTGTGCGGTGAATATGTGTACCAAATTTGAAGTCGATATCTTCAAAAATGACTGAGTTATGACCTTTAAATGACAAAAATCGACCACCTTTCACAGCATTACTATGCATAAAAAACGCATTTCCATTTTTGCTTTTTACTTCTATTTATATGGAACAAACAATGTTCTAAGGTCATTTTACGCGCTCTAGACGATAAACAAACCCATAAACATGTGTTACAACGCCTAATGACCGTAATCTGCAGTTTGACCTTGTGACCTCGGATGACCTTGACCTGACCCAAGGTCATACACAGCTTAGGTACTTAGAAGTGTCAGACACACGAATCATACCGATTTATCGACAGCTTATGCGTTTAATATCGCAATTTTGCGCGACAATTCCATCCATCGAGACCTTTTGACACGGTCAAACATTTTGTACTTGGCCTGACCTGTGACGTCATCGGTGACCCCGAGATCAATAATATTATGTCTCCCTCGATAAATCTCCCAGGGCTATCGAATGCCGTTTTAATTTTTACATTCGGTCCAGTAGTTCCGGAGATCCGAGGGGGGGGGGGCAAAAAATAGCCCCCCCCCCCCCCCCCCCCCAGTAAGTCGCGTTATGAAATATACCCCAGTAACTCGCGGGCTAATTTGGCTATTTTCATGAGCACCAGATTCACTATGCAGCATATACATTTATCGTGAAGTATTTCCGTCTTTTCACACTAAAACCAGAAAATGTGCCAGTTATCTTGACATGCGCCTTTCCTGTGGGCGTTAGTCTCGATATTGCCCGGAGAAGCGAAGAGTGCGCTATCTAGTCTCCGTGTTGGGCACGATACACCTGCACGTGTGTATCTCGCGTGAGCGGCGCCCAGCGCTATCTAGTCTCCGTGTTGGGCACGATACACCTGCACGTGTGTATCGCGTGAGCGGCGCCCAGCGCTATCTAGTCTCCGTGTTGGGCACGATACACCTGCACGTGTGTATCTCGCGTGAGCGGCGCCCAGCGCTATCTAGTCTCCGTGTTGGGCACGATACACCTGCACGTGTGCATCGCGTGAGCGGCGCCCAGCGCTATCTAGTCTCCGTGTTGGGCACGATACACCTGCACGTGTGTATCGCGTGAGCGGTGACCAGTCCGCCGGTCGCAGCTGCCTTCCTACCCGGTCCGTACCCCCCCCCCCCCCCCCCCGATCAATTGTTAATGGGGTACAATACACACGAGAATCAATGTCGGTCCGTCACCTACCAGCCGACGTACACCTCTAGCTGGTCTACCTCGCTCCTCCCCCTTTCCCGTCCCCATTCCCTGCCCATTTCGGTCTCGGTGGCACCACAGGATCTGCGTTCCGACACGGCCCGAGCATGACACACGTTATGGGGGGGGGGGAGGGGGCGTGGCCAGCACGGCGCCGGAGCCGTCCGTGAGGCGTTGACGGCCGGTGGTGCCGTTCTCCAGGCCCGTCAGCCGCAGCCCGTCCCTGGCAGGGGGCAGGTGGCGCCTCGGCTGGGAATCCGGGGAGGCTGAGCGGCCCGGGTCCGTCAGAGGGACGGCCGACAGGAGCAATCTGATACTATTGTGACCTCAGTCGGCAGTGTCCCCGGGGCGTGAGGTCATCATACTATTGTGACCTCAGTCGGCAGTGTCCCCGGGGCGTGAGGTCATCATACTATTGTGACCTCAGTCGGCAGTGTCCCCGGGGCGTGAGGCCATCATACTATTGTGACCTCAGTCGGCAGTGTCACCTGAGGTCATCATACTATTGTGACCTCAGTCGGCAGTACCACCGGGGCGTGAGGTCGTCAGTCAATGACTCAGCGGGTAGTGATGCTGTTGACGCTGGTGATGGAAGTGGCTTGACGCTGATGAAGGTCTGGTGGTTAGTGTCCCGGCCTGTGGCCACTGCCGACAGGTCTGGTGGTTAGTGACCCGGCCTGTGGCCACTGTCGACATGTCTGGTGGTTAGTGACCCGGCCTGTGGCCACTGCCGACAGGTCTGGTGGCCTGTGGCCACTGCCGGCAGGTCTGGTGGTTAGTGACCCGGCCTGTGGCCACTGCCGACAGGTCTGGTGGCTGGTGCCCACTGCCGGCAGGTCTGGTGGTTAGTGACCCGGCCTGTGACCACTGCCGACAGTTCTGGTGGCTGGTGCCCACTGCCGACAGGTCTGGTGGTTAGTGACCCGGCCTGTGGCCACTGTCGACAGGTCTGGTGGCTGGTGCCCACTGCCGACAGGTCTGGTGGTTAGTGACCCGGCCTGTGGCCACTGTCGACAGGTCTGGTGGCTGGTACCCACTGCCGACAGGTCTGGTGGTTAGTGACCCGGCCTGTGGCCACTGCCGGCAGGTCTGGTGGCTGGTGCCCACTGCCGACAGGTCTGGTGGTTAGTGACCCGGCCTGTGGCCACTGCCGGCAGGTCTGGTGGCTGGTGCCCACTGCCGACAGGTCTGGTGGTTAGTGACCCGGCCTGTGGCCACTGTCGACAGGTCTGGTGGCTGGTGCCCACTGCCGACAGGTCTGGTGGTTAGTGACCCGGCCTGTGGCCACTGCCGACAGGTCTGGTGGTTAGTGACCTGGCCTGGGGCCACTGCCGACAGGTCTGGTGGCCTGTGGCCACTGCCGACAGGTCTGGTGGTTAGTGACCCGGCCTGTGGCCACTGCGGACAGATCTGGTGGCTGGTGCCCCGGCCTGTGGCCACTGCCGACAGGTCTGGTGGCTGGTGGCCACTGCCGACAGGTCTGGTGGTTAGTGACCCGGCCTGTGGCCACTGCCGACAGGTCTGGTGGCTGGTGGCCACTGCCACAGGTCTGGTGGCCTGTGGCCACTGTCGACAGGTCTGGTGGTTAGTGAACCGCCCTGTGGCCACTGCCGACAGGTCTGGTGGTTAGTGACCCGGCCTGTGGCCACTGCCGACAGGTCTCGTGGTTATTGACCCGGCCTGTGACCACTGCCGACAGGTCTGGTGGCCTGTGGCCACTGCCGACAGGTCTGGTGGTTAGTGACCCGGCCTGTGGCCACTGCCGACAGGTCTGGTGGCTGGTGGCCACTGCCGACAGGTCTGGTGACCTGTGGCCGCTGCCGACAGGTCTGGTGGTTAGTGACCCGGCCTGTGGCCACTGCCGACAGGTCTGGTGGCCTGTGGCCACTGCCGACAGGTCTGGTGGCTGGTGCCCACTGCCGACAGGCCTGGTGGCTAGTGACCCGGCCTGTGGCCACTGTCGACAGGTCTGGTGGCTGGTGCCCACTGCCGACAGGTCTGGTGGCCTGTGGCCACTGCTGACAGGTCTGGTGGTTAGTGACCCGGCCTGTGGCCACTGCCGACAGGTCTGATGGTTAGTGACCCGGCCTGTGGCCACTGTCGACAGGTCTGGTGGCTGGTGCCCACTGCCGACAGGTCTGGTGGTTAGTGACCCGGCCTGTGACCACTGTGGACAGGTCTGGTGGCTGGTGCCCCGGCCTGTGGCCACTGCCGACGGGTCTGGTGGCTGGTGGCCACTGCCGACAGGTCTGGTGGTTAGTGACCCGGCCTGTGGCCACTGCCGACAGGTCTGGTGGCTGGTGGCCACTGCCGACAGGTCTGGTGGCCTGTGACCACTGTCGACAGGTCTGGTGGTTAGTGACCCGGCCTGTGGCCACTGCCGACAGTCTGGTGGTTAGTGACCCGGCCTGTGGCCACTGCCGACAGGTCTGGTGGCTGGTGCCCACTGCCGACAGGTCTGGTGGCCTGTGGCCACTGCCGACAGCAATGGTGGCTGGTGGCCACTGCCGACAGGTCTGGTGGTTAGTGACCCGGCCTGTAGCCACTGCCGACAGGTCTGGTGGCTGGTGCCCACTGCCGGCAGGTCTGGTGGTTAGTGACCCGGCCTGTGGCCACTGCCGACAGGTCTGGTGGCTGGTGCCCACTGCCGGCAGGTCTGGTGGTTAGTGACCCGGCCTGTGGCCACTGCCGACAGATCTAGTGGTTAGTGACCCGGCCTGTGGCCACTGCCGACAGGTTTGGTGGCTGGTGCCCACTGCCGGCAGGTCTGGTGGTTAGTGACCCGGCCTGTGGCCACTGCCGACAGTTCTGGTGGCTGGTGCCCACTGTCGACAGGTCTGGTGGCCAGTGGCCACCAGGTCTGGTGGCTGGTGGCCACTGCCGACAGGTCTGATGGTTAGTGACCCGGCCTGTGTCCACTGCCGACAGGTCTGGTGGCTGGTGTCCACTGCCGACAGGTCTGGTGGCCTGTGGCCACTGCCGACAGGTCTGGTGGCTGGTGGCCACTGCCGACAGGTCTGGTGGCTGGTGGACACTGCCGACAGGTCTGGTGGTTAGTGACCCGGCCTGTGGCCACTGCCGGCAGGTCTGGTGGCTGGTGCCCACTGCCGACAGGTCTGGTGGCTGGTGGCCACTGCCGACAGGTCTGGTGGTTAGTGAACCGCCCTGTGGCCACTGCCGACAGGTCTGGTGGTTAGTGACCCGGCCTGTGGCCAATGCCGACAGGTCTGGTGGCTGGTGCCCACTGCCGACAGTCCTGGTGGTTAGTGACCCGGCCTGTGGCCACTGTCGACAGGTCTGGTGGCTGGTGCCCACTGCCGACAGGTCTGGTGATTAGTTACCCGGCCTGTGGCCACTGTCGACAGGTCTGGTGGCTGGTGCCCACTGCCGACAGGTCTGGTGGTTAGTGACCCGGCCTGTGGCCACTGCCGACAGGTCTGGTGGTTAGTGACCCGGTCTGTGGCCACTGCCGACAGGTCTGGTGGTTAGTGACCCGGCCTGGGGCCACTGCCGACAGGTCTGGTGGCCTGTGGCCACTGCCGACAGGTCTGGTGGTTAGTGACCCGGCCTGTGGCCACTGCGGACAGATCTGGTGGCTGGTGCCCCGGCCTGTGGCCACTGTCGACAGGTCTGGTGGCTGGTGGCCACTGCCGACAGGTCTGGTGGCTGGTGGCCACTGCCACAGGTCTGGTGGCCTGTGGCCACTGTCGACAGGTCTGGTGGTTAGTGAACCGCCCTGTGGCCACTGCCGACAGGTCTGGTGGTTAGTGACCCGGCCTGTGGCCACTGTCGACAGGTCTGGTGGCTGGTGCCCACTGCCGACAGTCCTGGTGGTTAGTGACCCGGCCTGTGGCCACTGTCGACAGGTCTGGTGGCTGGTTCCCACTGCCGACAGGTCTGGTGGCCTGTGGCCACTGCTGACAGGTCTGGTGGTTAGTGACCCGGCCTGTGGCCACTGCCGACAGGTCTGGTGGTTAGTGACCGGGCCTGGGGCCACTGCCGACAGGTCTGGTGGCCTGTGGCCACTGCCGACAGGTCTGGTGGTTAGTGACCCGGCCTGTGGCCACTGCCGACAGGTCTGGTGGTTAGTGACCCGGCCTGTGACCACTGTGGACAGGTCTGGTGGCTGGTGCCCCGGCCTGTGGCCACTGCCGACAGGTCTGGTGGCTGGTGGCCACTGCCGACAGGTATAGTGGTTAGTGACCCGGCCTGTGGCCATTGCCGACAGGTCTGGTGGCTGGTGGCCACTGCCGACAGGTCTGGTGGCCTGTGACCACTGTCGACAGGTCTGGTGGTTAGTGACCCGGCCTGTGGCCACTGCCGACAGGTCTGGTGGTTAGTGACCCGGCCTGTGGCCACTGCCGACAGGTCTGGTGGCTGGTGGCCACTGCCGACAGGTCTGGTGGCCTGTGGCCACTGCCGACAGGTCTGGTGGTTAGTGACCCGGCCTGTGGCCACTGCCGACAGGTCTGGTGGCTGGTGGCCACTGCCGACAGGTCTAGTGGCCTGTGACCACTGCCGACAGGTCTGGTGGTTAGTGACCCGGCCTGTGGCCACTGCCGACAGGTCTGGTGGCCACTGCCGACAGGTCTGGTGGCCTGTGGTCACTGCCGACAGGTCTGGTGATTAGTGACCCGGCCTGTGGCCACTGCCGACAGGTCTGGTGGTTAGTGACCCGGCCTGTGGCCACTGCCGACAGGTCTGGTGGCTGGTGCCCACTGCCGGCAGGTCTGGTGGTTAGTGACCCGGCCTGTGGCCACTGTCGACAGTTCTGGTGGCTGGTGCCCACTGCCGACAGGTCTGGTGGCCAGTGGCCACCAGGTCTGGTGGCTGGTGGCCACTGCCGACAGGTCTGGTGGCCTGTGGCCACTGCCGACAGGTCTGGTGGCTGGTGGCCACTGCCGACAGGTCTGGTGGCTGGTGGCCACTGCCGACAGGTCTGGTGGCTGGTGCCCACTGCCGACAGGTCTGGTGGCCTGTGGTCACTGCCGACAGGTCTGGTGATTAGTGACCCGGCCTGTGGCCACTGCCGGCAGGTCTGGTGGTTAGTGACCCGGCCTGTGGCCACTGCCGACAGGTCTGGTGGCTGGTGCCCACTGCCGGCAGGTCTGGTGGTTAGTGACCCGGCCCGTGGCCACTGCCGACAGATCTAGTGGTTAGTGACCCGGCCTGTGGCCACTGCCGACAGGTTTGGTGGCCACTGCCGACAGGTCTGGTGGCTGGTGGCCACTGTCGACAGGTCTGGTGGCTGGTGGCCACTGCCGGCAGGTCTGGTGGTTAGTGACCCGGCCTGTGGCCACTGTCGACAGGTCTGGTGGCTGGTACCCACTGCCGGCAGGTCTGGTGGTTAGTGACCCGGCCCGTGGCCACTGCCGACAGATCTAGTGGTTAGTGACCCGGCCTGTGGCCACTGCCGACAGGTTTGGTGCCCACTGCCGGCAGGTCTGGTGGCTGGTGGCCACTGTCGACAGGTCTGGTGGCTGGTGGCCACTGCCGGCAGGTCTGGTGGTTAGTGACCCGGCCCGTGGCCACTGCCGACAGATCTAGTGGTTAGTGACCCGGCCTGTGGCCACTGCCGACAGGTTTGGTGCCCACTGCCGGCAGGTCTGGTGGCTGGTGGCCACTGTCGACAGGTCTGGTGGCTGGTGGCCACTGCCGGCAGGTCTGGTGGTTAGTGACCCGGCCTGTGGCCACTGTCGACAGGTCTGGTGGCTGGTACCCACTGCCGGCAGGTCTGGTGGTTAGTGACCCGGGCTGTGGCCACTGCCGACAGTTCTGGTGGCTGGTGCCCACTGCCGACAGGTCTGGTGGCCAGTGGCCACCAGGTCTGGTGGCTGGTGGCCACTGCCGACAGGTCTGATGGTTAGTGACCCGGCCTGTGTCCACTGCCGACAGGTCTGGTGGCTGGTGCCCACTGCCGACAGGTCTGGTGGCCTGTGGCCACTGCCGACAGGTCTGGTGGCTGGTGGCCACTGCCGACAGGTCTGGTGGCTGGTGGCCACTGTCGACAGGTCTGGTGGTTAGTGACCCGGCCTGTGGCCACTGCCGGCAGGTCTGGTGGCTGGTGCCCACTGCCGACAGGTCTGGTGGCTGGTGGCCACTGCCGACAGGTCTGGTGGCTGGTGGCCACTGCCGACAGGTCTGGTGGTTAGTGACCCGGCCTGTGGCCACTGCCGGCAGGTCTGGTGGCTGGTGGCCACTGCCGGCAGGTCTGGTGGTTAGTGACCCGGCCTGTGGTCACTGCCGGCAGGTCTGGTGGCTGGTGGCCACTGCCGGCAGGTCTGGTGGCTGGTGGCCACTGCCGACAGGTCTGGTGGTTAGTGACCCGGCCTGTGGCCACTGCCGGCAGGTCTGGTGGCTGGTGCCCTCTGTCAGAAGTACTCATGTCGGGCTACCACCATGCTGGGCGGCCTGTTGGCCTCGGCAGGACTACTGATCTGTTACGCCGCCGATCACATCTATTATCTCTATATTGGGTAAGTCGCATATAACTGCGCAAATCAAACCACATGCCAACAAGCGGATGGTTCAGCACATTGGTCTTAACCCGCGCCGTGCCGGTGCCGGGGGGGGGGGGGGCGTTTAGATCAAACCACAAGCCAACAAGCGGATGGTTCGGCACATTGGTCTTAACCCGCGCCGTGCCGGTGCCGGGGAAGGGGGGGGGGGCGTTTAGACGCCCCCCGGCCCACATGTCTGACCGTCCTAAGTTTTTTTCTCTCGAGGATAGCGAAAAAATGGCGGCACGCAGCGCCGCCATTTTTGGCACAGCTGTTTGGGCATCAATTTCGCACATTATGTTAAAAAAATACCTCGGGTCATCTCAAGTCAGGTCACCAGACCAGGTCACGTGACCCCATCTCCAAAAATGTTTCCGGTCGCACCACAACCACAGTTTTTGGCCGATCGATTTCGTGCTTACAGGATTTCATAAGAGCAATACACCTACAATACGTTTATCTCGTTTTTTTATATCGGTGACCTAAGGTCGGGTCAATTTCGTGACCTCCCCAATGGGGACAATGGGGTCAATGGGGAAATAATCAAATGCTTCCTATTCTGAGGATACGAATTATATCAGCTCATTTCCTTCTGGATCATGTTATCATAGGCCATTCTTGAAGTTCCAGGTTCAATTTTTGTTCAGTGGTCCCTACAGGGTCAGATGAGGTCACCCGAGGTAACATACACTTTTTTGCCAATAGCTCTCGACAAAATCAAGATAGATAAGTTAAACTGGCACCAATGTGTTTGTTTCGTCGAGGCACGTCTCCCAATCTGCAACATGACCTAATTGGGTCACCACTTGACCTTGACCTGAGGTCAAATTTTTAAGTTGACCTACGCTGTTCATCATGCATATAATACGAAGCGCCGTGACGAGACAAACACGATGGCTTCAAAATTATTGCCCTATCTTTGGTAGGTAAAAACAAAAAAGTGAAAACTTTTGCTAAAAAATAGCCCTTTTGACATTTGATGAGCTCTGGAGCCTAAACTATTCACCTGAGCTCAAATCTGAGGACACTTTACAGATTGAATTTTTGCAAGAGTTTTTCATTGTTTGTTTCCATTTGTTCCTAGCTATCATATTGCCTGTGCTATCTGGTAATGTTTGGAGCGAAGTCCTAAAACTTGCAAATCTGACCCTTGATGACCTCTGGTGACCTCAATATTGACCTGAAAAAAATTTGCCTGAAATAGTTTCAAAATGCATTCTGAAGAGCTTTCGAACGGTTGTTTTGGTTTTTGCCTACGTCCCATAGGAGCCGAGTTTGAGGGGGGCGTCGAAACGCCCCCCCCCCCCCTCCCCCGGCACGGTGCGGGTTAACAATGCATGGCCAGGTGGTCCCTGACTTTGTCTCTGTCTTCAGTCTAACATGTCAGACCGTCACTATCGTCAGTCTGACCGTCACTATCGTCAGTCTGACATGTCTGACCGTCACTATCGTCAGTATGACATGTCTGCCCGTCACTATCATCAGTCTGACCGTCACTATCGTTAGTCTGACATGTCTGACCGTCACTATCGTCAGTCTGACATGTATGCCCGTCACTATCGTCAATCTGACCGTCACTATCGTCAGTCTGACATGTCTGACCGTCACTATCGTCAGTATGACATGTCTGACCGTCACTATCGTTAGTCTGACATGTCTGACCGTCACTATCGTCAGTATGACATGTCTGATCGTCACTATCGTTAGTCTGACATGTCTGACCGTCACTATCGTCAGTCTGACATGGCCGACCGTCACTATCGTCAGTCTGACATGTCTGACCGTCACTATCGTCAGTCTGACATGTCTGACCGTCACTATCGTCAGTATGACATGTCTGACCGTCACTATCGTTAGTCTGACATGTCTGACCGTCACTATCGATAGTCTGACATGTCTGACCGTCACTATCGTCGGTCTGACATGTCTGACCGTCACTATCGTCAGTCTGACCGTCACTATCGTCAGTCTGACATGTCCGACCAGTGTCAGAAAAGTGGTTCCACGATCTAAGTTCGCGGAACAAATGTTTCGCCAGCGGCAGAACAAATTTGTTAATGCGTCTACCAGTAATTTGTTTGCGTAATTGTTTGATACGCGTTTCTACACAACCTATTTTCATATATGCCAATATGTGCATATATTATGTTAAAAAGGTACCTTGTATCTTTGCGGTTGCGTATATGGGAAACTGGGCTTAAGTCTCAGTCTTAAGTACTGCCGTCTTTTGCATAACGTGTTTTTAGTGTCCCAGGGTTAGCCATGGCCCCGATGACGATGGTACCTATCGGTGGCGGGGTTGTAACCTGAATACGCAACAATGTTTGGGGAGGTTTTACAAAGTTTTTGGTTT
>JAXIVJ010017844.1:2500-24985 GCA_036785665.1 Chirona hameri | reverse complement strand
AACCGGCTAGAGCATTAATAAATATAGCTGTCAACGGCGGACCCAACGCCAGGCTGCACCAGCACTCAGAGTGGTATCTAAACAGTGACAACACTTCAGCCGGCGGTCAGTGACTGAGACAAGACTCGGAGGCACAGTCTTTAATTCGCTCGCGATGTGTGGCTTTGCGCGCACCCGCGTTAAAAATACATGTCATACGAAAGCTCGCGGTATTGCAATTTACCTAGAGGCCCCCACTGCCCACTGCTCCTCCTCATAATTGTAAATATAATTTACCTAGAGGCCACCCACTGCTCCTCCTCATCGCAACGGATCATGGCTGCGAAGAGAGCTGAGATGTGCTTAGCACTCGACCAGTGCAGCGTACAATGCATTGGTAACTATATCGATCAATTTCAGTGGCAACGCGGGATGAACAGTTCAAAGTCCTCTTCAAACTTCCCGACACTCACAACAGAAACAGGAGATTGGTTCACTCAGACACCGTTCCGCCACCCCCCCCCCCCCCCCCCCCCCCACGTCCGTGGACTGTGGCGGCGGCCGGCACTGTTTGTACTGGATCTGGCCACCAGAGGCGCTGCCATCGCCCATCAGTGGATCCCGGCTGGCAGCGACCGTGGAGTCTGCAGCGAACTGAAGGGCGGCAGCGGCGGCAGCGGCGGCAGCGCTAGCTGTACCACCACGCGCCGCTCGCCGACCGCCTGCAGGAAGCGGCGCTGCTTCTTGGGCGGCAGCGCGCCCGGCCAGTCGGCCTCGGCCGCGTCGAAGTCGAGCCGGCGCTGGCAGGAGAGAGGCCGCTTCCGGCCTCGAGGCGCCTCGATCACCTCGATCACCTCGACGTCCGAGTCGGATTCGTCGCGGCTCGGGCTGGGAGAGCGCGGGTGAGGCGGCAGCAGCGCCGACGACACCTGCCGCCTCAACCTGCTCCTCCTGTTCCTCATATTGCTCCTCCTCCTCCTCCTCCTCCTCATCGGACTCTGTCCCGTGCAGGCTCGTCTGCCCCACAGGCGCTGTCGGGGCTGGCTGGGCTGGCCGGAAGTGGTGTCAGCAGACTGGCCACCTGGTCCAGCGGAGTGCCCGACTCCGCCTCCCACTGGGCGTCGTCGTCATCGACCACGGCACCGTCGGCCACCAGATGTCGGGTGTCGGCCGGCACTGCCTGCTCCAGGTCCGAGTCGTACCAAGCCCAGATCACTGCTGCAGTACGGGTAGTTCTGCGCAACAAACACAGACAGACAGTCAGCTAATGTTGGTGGCAGAGCTACCGCGGTTGTCGCAGATATGGAGAGAAATCGGCCAAGTTTCTCAGATATCAGGAAGTAGCCGGCGAATCTAAGCAAGTCGTAAAGTCGAGCTAAGGCGATAACTCAAAGTCAAGCCGGTTCAGATGACAACGAGCCAGACCACGTTTGCCGAAGAAAATACATAATTACTTTCCGTCAAGCCAACTTTCTATATATGGTGCTGCCCATCTACCGACGCGTTACTCACCTTGTATTTGGCCGGGTTGTCGTAGCCGGTGCCAGCGCCCTTGTCGCGGCGCTCCTTCTTCTGGGAGGGCACGCCGGAGAAGGCGGACGGCAGGCGGCGAGCGCCCTCGTCGGCCGGCAGCTCGCGCACCACTCGCCGTATGTCGAACGGCGGGTCGTGATGCCTGCCGGTCTCGATGGCCGGCCCAGTCGAGCTCAGCGAAGAAGGCGTGTCGCGGCAGCTCGGCGGCCGTGGCCCGGTCGGCCGGCCGCCGCTGCAGCAGCGTCTGCACCATGTTCAGCGCCGAGAGCACCAGCGGCCGCTCGTGCCACAGCAGCACGCCCAGCTTCTCCTCGACGTACGAGTGAGGCAGCTCCACCGAGTCGTGCAGGATCGAGCTGAAACGCAGGGAGAGAGATGAAGTCAGCAGCTGTGGGAGGGTTGGTCCGAAGACATCTTACAAGCTGTGAGCCATGAGGGTGGTGTGGTTTGAGGTAGGGTGGAGGTGGAGGGTGAAGGGAGGGAGGTTGTGCGTGTTGCGGGTTAAGTTGCACGACCCTAAGCCTCGCAACTTGGCTGGGACTTCCAGCGACGCCGGAATCCTTTCACTTTCTGCTGGAAAGAGAGAGGGGGTGGCAGGAACGAGGCCAGTGGGTCAGGCTTGCGACAGCGCGCGCCGGGCCGGCCGGCGGGATTCGATTTCAGGAGCAGGTCATACCGTGCACCAATTGCCCAGTCAGCAACAGCCAGTCGTACGGCTGCTGCAGTTTCCAATACTTTTCCCCACACACTAATGAGTTTCTCAGTACTGAAGTCCGGCATTTCGACGTCCACAGATGTCAGATGTTGACGCTTCAGCTGCCATTTGCGTGCCTTCGGGGCCACTTTCAAAACTGTTAACACCTAAACCAGTCATGGTCCGCTGCGCCTAAAATAGCTGCATTTCACGGAGCACTACCTGACCTTTGCCTGGCAAACCCTGTTGGCACTGACTGCACGGGCGGCGGGATTGCCCCGCCGCGTGTGTGGGTTGCACGTCATGCGACACGGCAGGGCACGTGCGCCGTTGACCTGGCCCGGCTCAATAGGACGCCGTCGTGCGGTATCGACATTGATTGTCAGCGGCCCGCCACCGCCAGCGCCGGGCCACCGCCGCCACCGCGGCACCGTATAGGTGAGTGGGTATAGGTGACACCGCAGACACCGTGTCCGTGACAGACCCACAGAAGACCCGGGCCGCCAACCCACGGCCGACTCCTCACAGCAGACCTACGGACAGACCCACAGAAGACCCGGGCCGCTAACCCACGCCGACTCCTCACAGCAGACCTCCCACAGAAGACCCGGGCCGCCAACCCACGGCCGACTCCTCACAGCAGACCTACGCACAACACCCCAGCAACGCCTCCGCAATCAGACCGTTCCGCTCAACACTACACTGCCTAACGACTATGCCTAACGACTAACGACTACACTGCCTACACTACACTGCCTAACCCTCAACACTACACTGCCTAACGACTATGCTAACGACTAACGACTACACTGCCTACACTACACTGCCTAACCCTCAACACTACACTGCCTAACGACTATGCCTAACGACTAACGACTACACTGCCTACACTACACTGCCTAACCCTCAACACTACACTGCCTAACGACTATGCCTAACGACTAACGACTACACTGCCTACACTACACTGCCTAACCCTCAACACTACACTGCCTAACGACTATGCCTAACGACTAACGACTACACTGCCTACACTACACTGCCTAACCCTCAACACTACACTGCCTAACGACTATGCCTAACGACTAACGACTACACTGCCTACACTACACTGCCTAACCCTCAACACTACACTGCCTAACGACTATGCCTAACGACTAACGACTACACTGCCTACACTACACTGCCTAACCCTCAACACTACACTGCCTAACGACTATGCCTAACGACTAACGACTACACTGCCTACACTACACTGCCTAACCCTCAACACTACACTGCCTAACGACTATGCGCAGGAGGCGGGGAAGACGGGATCGAAGTGGGGCAGGCGGGGAATACGGCATCGAAGCGGGGGAGGCGGGGAAGACGGGATCGAAGCGGAGGAGGTGGGGAAGACGGGATCGAAGCGGGGGAGGTGTGGAGGATGGGATCGAAGCGGGGGAGGCGTGGAAGACGGGATCGAAGCGGGGGAGGCAGGGAAGACGGGATCGAAGCGGGGGAGGCGGGGAAGACGGGATCGAAGCGGGGGAGGCGGGCAGACGGGATCGAATCGGGGGAGGCGTGGAAGACGGGATCGAAGCGGGGGAGGTGGGTAAGACGGGATCGAAGCGGGGGAGGCGGGGCAGACGGGATCGAAGCGGGGAGGCGGGGAAGACGGGATCGAAGTGGGGGAGGCGGGGAAGACGGGATCGAAGCGGGGGAGGTGGGAGACGGGGAGATGAAACTTACTGTTCTAGGTCGGCGAGCTGGCGGCCACGGAACGGCAGCTGACCACGATAAGCTCGTACGCGATCACTCCGAGACCCCACATGTCGGCCTCCTGTGGACAGACAGACAGACAGTCAAGGTCAGGTCACTGCGCACGGCACACCACATTTGGCCTTAGCATGGTGATATGATCAGTGAGTACAGGCTGGGAAACATCAGGTGAAGAGGTAAACCGACTAATATCTAACCTTTAGATGTCAATGCTATTATGTTTACTTGTATTGATAATACTGATACAAAATACTACTAATACAGGTTCTGGTTCGCCTTCCAAAAAGTGCTACTCTTCCATTTTAATATAAGCCCACGCTGTGAAAGGGAGATTGATGCGTAGTGTTGTGAGCGGCGAAAGTGATGCGTGGGCTGAGGCCCGTCTCTCTGTGATGTTCTGTGTCGCGCCGCGGGCCTGTCCCCGTTCAAAGGAAGCCGTCGTCGGCTGGCTGGCGGGGTGGTCGGGGTGAGGTGGGGCTGGGGTTGGCTGGCGACACGGCACGTGGCCGGGCCGACGCAGGCTGGTAGTCCGCCATCGATCGAGCCCGCAGTGCGTGTGTGCTCCGCCCCCGCCCCAGACGACTGGCGCGTCCAACAACCCCCGAGGTCGGCCGCTCCGCCGCTCGGCGGCAGACGCAGGCCCACTCCGAAGTAACGAGACAGCCCCTGGAGGCTGGGACGCTCTCGAGTAACCTGGGGACGGCTCGAAACACATAGGGAATTCTCCGGGACACATTCAGGCTTCCCGGAACACCTCGGGTCCCGACTGGATCGCCGCCAGTCGTGCCGCCATGTGAGAGCGTCATCCCAAAAATACGGCCACGGTCCTGTCCCGGTCTGCAGCCCGGTCTCTGGCCGCGGTCCTGTCCCGGTCTGCAGCCTGGTCTCTGGCCGCGGTGCTTGTCCCGGTCTGCAGCCTGGTCTCTGGTCAGGAGAGGACTGTCCGGTCGGTCATCTGATAACCACCATCTGATGGCATCTGATGGCAGTCAGTCCAGCGCTGTCCGCAGACAGCCTCGGCCAGGCGCCGCCTTCACGCGGAACACCTCGGCACCGCCGCCGCCTCGGCCAAGCTCGAGCGACCCGGAGAGTCGGGCGGCAGCTCACAACGGCTGTCGGACGGCCGGCGCTGGACGGCGCTGGACGGCTTTCACTTTCCAGCCCCCCTCCCTGCCGCCACGCGCGACGGCGACAGAGCGACGCGGCCGGGGGCCGGGGGGGGGGGGGGGGGGGAGAGCCGTCTCAGTCTGTGGGCATCATATGGTGCAGAAGAGCAGCTCGGGGATTGTTGCCGCTCCGCCGCGCCGTCGGGCCGGCGACTGGTGCGCTGCCGCAGGTATGGGGCAACCGCGGCTGCGACACAGTGACCCAATTCCTGGCCGGCCGTGCCCGCAGTCACGCAGTCCCTCCCCCCCCCCCCCCGCCGCCCCCGCCGGCCGCCTGACCTCCGGAGGTAAGTTAAGGCCGACCCAGACAGCTATCGGCGGCGGCTACGGCGCAGTCGTCCGTCGGAAGACGCAGATTTTACCCTGACTGGGTAAACCACTCGGTCGCTTGGAACATCAGAATCGACCGGCGAGCACAGTCGCGGAGAAGCAACTACGCACCGGACGCTACGCCGCTCCACCGCCGTGCCAGCATGGCCAGCACGGCCAGCCGCAGCCCGGCACGCTGGGACGGCCGCTGCGACGCACCCACCGGACTAACAATACATTTTTCGTCCTGCTCACGTCACCAGCACGCCGCCAATTACGCGGAATCTGGCCGCGCTTATTGTAAGATCGTTCGAGAGTGCGGCGGAGGCTGTGGGAATCTGGCCGCTTATTGTAAGATCGTTCCAGAGTACGGCGGAGGCTGCGGGGGCTGTGGAGGTGGTTGTCTCGTGTCGGCCACGTGTACCCTGGATGTCTGTGCGCGTGTGTGGGTCGGATTATAGGTCCTCTCACGTGGTGTCAAGGGCGGATCCAGCCGGCCGTTTTAGGGGGGAACCGTTTTTTTTAGCGGACCTTGTCTACCCCCAATTTCGAATTCTTCCCGGATTTGGGCCACTTTATATTGCAACCACACGATTTCGATTTTTTTTTAGGTTTTCGACCTTTTGGGATATCAAAAAAGGAAAGATGTCAGCTTGCAGTTTGTATTGTTCCGACATTGCCTACACTGAGCAAAACTATGTCAATTGTCAGCTGTATACCCAGGGGCGTCGCGATAATTTTGAGTGGGGGGTCGGCTGAAATGGCGACAAAAAATGTACCCCAATTTGTTATGCGTGTATTTAAGCCTTTGCAGCATTTTTAATGTGGACTTGCATGTTATAGTAGGTACTTGTTGTTTAGCGCCGCGAGCGGCGCTGTTTTTTCGGGTTTGCATGATAAAACCCAGAAACATAGACATTTTTAACTTCTTAGCCTTGTAGAGGATAAGAAGCTAAAAATGTGATTAATTCAATTCAGCGTTACGACGAAACGAAGACGATGACGATGGGCTTCGTTATGACGATGGCCACCGATGTGACGGCCCGCAGCGGCGTGAACATTTTAATTTTAGGTCGTAGAAAACGCAATTTTAATATTGGAAGTTGAAACCAGACCGTGAGTGGAGCCAAGCCTCAGGTAACCCCTTTTCCTGGTTGCACATCTCGGTATGATTAACAATGTTGAAATGAAGGTAGTTTTCATATACAGCAGAGTTCGCCATGGGCTGGGCTGGCCCTACGGGACATAGGCTGTACCTGGGCTGGCCCTGTGCCGGGCCTCAACTTTAAGGAAATCACTGGGCTCTGGATGGGCCTGGGCCTGACAATTTTGAAGTAATGTTCGCGTCGCACAAGCTCAGATCAGAGCTCAAAAATATTTTAGGCAGCAGTTCACTTACACAGCAACACACTGTTGCTGTAGCTCTGGCTTTTTGTTTTTTGGTTAGCATAGTTGGTTCATTGTTTCACATTTATAGTATACTAGTAAATATAGTTAGGATAATGATTGCAAATTTTGTGAAAATAATTATATGCCTAATCTGAACGGGCCGGACCGGGCCCGGGCCTCAAGAATTTGAATTTGGCCGGGCCTGGTCCGGGCCTGGGCTTGGTGTTCATGGGCCTGGGCCGGGCCGGGCTGGGGTTGGTCGGCCCGTGGCGAACACTGATATACATTAGCCTCGGATAGTAAATCACGATGACCGGTGGCAATCTGCGCTCAATAGTACTATATGATAATAACTGTAGTCTGTATACATACCTATATACCGAACTGTAACAAGCAACTGGTAACGGTGCAAATGGTTTCAAGGTAGCACGAGGCAGACCGACATTTCCGCGCATAAATGGTCCCTGTGGATCTGGAGGAGCCTGGGGGAGATGGCTTTGGGAGATAGTCCTGGCCTGGTCCCTACTATTAGATCTTCGGTCCAGCAAGCTGGGCACCGCTGGAACAGCTTCCTGTTGTCGAAGTTCGCGTCTTTGCGTTCGCGTCGGCTTTTTCGGAACTCGGAAGACTAGCTAAACATGCAGCCCGCTTTAAAGTTCATATTTTATGAAGAGAGTTGGCCCTGGGGCCAGCAATTACCGCCAAGGAGAGCCTATGCAAGACACTTAATGGAATTAATTTTCCAAATTTGTATATGCAATTGTGAAACTTGTGTCATGCCGCGAAGCGGCGCAAAATTTTACAGTTTTTGACTGTGGCTAGCTGGATTTACAGTTTTTGTAGGGCCAGTGCGCTACCAATAATGCCACATTTTAACATTAGGCATATGGCGTTGCATGGTAGGAATGACCTCAAGACCTCATCTGACCTCATCTGGAATGACCTCATCTCTCAAGTTAGCATTGGGGCCCTGCCAATCATTTTCAGAAAACGCCGCCCCTGGGGCCTGGGCATGGCTGCGTGCGTGTGCGTGCGGTGCGTGCGTCCCCGAGTGCTGCATGTCCTGCTGGCCTTTGTATCGCTCCAACTGCCTGGCCCACTTACGTAGCTGTACTGCGTGGCAGGGCCGTGCGCTCCGTTTGATCGCACCACCTCCGGGGCCATGTAGTCGGGCGTACCAGTCTTGCCGGTGATCATCGCCTGCAGGCAGACGGAGAGGTCAGACGCAGGTCAGACGAGCTGCACGCCGCGCCGTCTCCAGGGCCGTGGTGTTGGCCGGCCGGACGTGCCGTGGCCGTGTTGGGTGAGCGCTATCAATGGTGACAGGCGACGTGCCGCGACACGCTATGATACTGAGTCGCCGCACCAGAGGGCTCGATAGTCGATACAGGCCCGGCCGGGCGGGTCGGCTATCCAAGCACATGAGCATCAGTCACCAATACGTAATATTGTGGGACTTTATGCTCATTAGCCATTGGGATAAACATATTTATTCGAGACAACATTGTTTTGAAATGCGCGGTTGTGCACTCTCCGCCCCAGACGTCAATGCAAAGTTCAGTTTGAGAGTCGCCAGAGTAAACAATTGATAAGAAGCGACCACTCGCAAAAACGCGTCTTGGCCAGGCGCGTAACCACCACTGGGCTCACTGGGGATCAGTCCCCAGTAACATTTTCGGATTTTAACATTACGCCAATGGGCGTTGCATGGAAAGAATAGACTTCAAAGTGCCTCCGTCCCCACCTACTTTTGGAAGGTGGTTACGCCTATGCTCTTGGCGAACAACTGTGAAATCCCTGACTTAGGCATACCTACGCAATACTTAGGCCAGAGCCAATTCTGTCGATTTGTTTGTGCGTTCGAGACGCATATGACGAAAGCACAAGATGGATCGTCGTGGTCCACTCACCGATTCGCCGGCCTCAAAGTGGCGCGAGAGGCCGAAGTCCGCCAGACGGATGTGGCCATCGCCCGACACGAGGATGTTCTCCAGTTTCAGGTCCCTGTACAAGATCCGGTTCTGGAAAGCAGGCCCAATGAGCCGCGTTAGTCGATACTCGGCCGGTCGGCCGGTCACACTCTGACGTCACACGGCACTGCAAGGAAGCTTGGCAGGCGTTGCAACAGCTGGATTTCGACGGCCTTGCATTCCGGCTGGTGGCCAGCCCGGCGAAGGCGAGCTGCTCTTACTCCTCCCTCTCTCCCTCTCTCCCTCCCTCCCACGCTCTCCCGGTGCGTTGCAACAGCTACCCGGTTACGTCTAGCTCCGCGGCCCTGTCCTGTCGACCTGACCACGGTCCCAAGCTTTGTGTATAGGTCCCGCCCCGTGCCTAGTAAGAAGAGCAAAATGTGTTGCGAGTCTCTCTCACCTGGTGCAGGCAGCGCAGGGCCACGCTCAGCTCTGCCAGGATCAGTCGCACGCGCTCCACGTACTGGGGGTAGGCCAGCACGAACATCTTACGCAGGTAGCCGGGACGCTTGCCAGGCCCGGCAACAGAGAACAGGTCCCGTCCGACGGCATACGCTGCAACAGAGAGGCAACAGGTCAGCCGCCAGGCAACAGGTCAGTCAGGTCACAGCAGCCACGCAGGTCAACAGGTCAGGTCAACAGGTCAGTCAGGTCACAGCAGCCACGCAGCGCGGCAACTGTTCTGTCGGCAAGCGGCAGTCACCGACCGCTCGAGCCCCGCCCCTGATTCGTACCGTACTGTTCCTACTCGGCATCCGCACCCCCGCTTCCCCGTTCCCTCTCCCCCTCCGGGCCCCCTGGCCCTGTGTAGCGGCGACTGGCGGCTCGCTGCAGGCCGCCGGCTGGCATTTAATCGCACCGCCAAGGTCGGCCGCCGCCGCCTCCTCCGCTGACACGCCGCCGTCGGCCACCACAGCTGCTGCCCTCCGCAGGCCAGCACCTATTGTCGTCCACCGCCGCCGCCGCCGCCGCCGCTGACCGCAAGGTCGTGTGTCGTGTCAGTCGCGTATCATGTGTCGCCTATCGCGCCGTCCCCGCCCGCCCGGCCGAGTCTGGCGCAGCGGTGGCGCGTGCTGCCGCCACTGGAGCAGATTTCCCCTCGGAGAAGCAGCTGTTCTATGTCAGTCAGGCACGCTTCGCTGAACCCGCCCCGCGTCCAACGATTACCGGGTCTGAGCAGCTGCCTCTTCCACCCACACAGCAGCACAGCTCCTGCTGCTGCGGCCCTCGGTCCAGGGATATCCCCCACACCGGGTAACCGGGGGCAATACCGGGTAACCGGGGCGCGTTCAGTGGTGCACCGGCGGCGCACCGGCGCAGGTCAAGGCCGGCCGCGGGGTTTCCAGTCGTTTTTCGTCGGCGGCGATGTGCGCCAGCCGCTAAAAGTGCCGCTCTTTGTCGGCGTCTCCACAAAGACGGAGTTCCAGGACGGCGCGCTCCGCGATGGACTGAGGCGCGTTCCCAGTCCCCCCCCCCCCCCCCACCCACCCACACACACATCCCCAGTCCCCTCCCCTTCCGCCGCGATCTCCCTGTCGCAAGAAATGCGCTATTCAATCCGCTTTTCGCCCACCGGGCACCGACTTGCGCACCAGGAAAATATAACCAATCTAACAACAAACAGCATCGGCCAGACAGCGGTCCCGTACCAGTGTAAAGTCATGCCAGTCATGCTGCACCCGGCAATCGACACGACGCAACCAGCCGAGGACAAAACAAATAAACGGTCGCGGCGCGGCGGCGAGGCGCGGCACTGGCGAGTCGCGAGTCGCGAGCTCCAGACGCGAGGCGCGGCAGCTACTCACGGAGTGCGAGGAAGGCGCGGGGCGGAGAGGCCGTGTAGAAGGCGTAGGCCAGGTCGGTGGTGTAGGGCAGGCCGCGCAGACGAGGCAAGATGTCGCGCTCCACCAGCGCGGCGCGGCTCAGGCTGCTGATCTTTAGGGCGTAGCGCGTGCCGTGGTCGCGGCCGCGCCTCTTCTCCACCAGAACAACACTGCCGTAACCTGGCGGGGCAGCGGCAACCACGGGTTAGACACCGGCACACGGGGCCGAAGGCAGCCTCAGCTGATACCCTATCTCGTAATACAGGCTTTATTAGATATGCAACGTGGCGGTTGAACAATCCACAGGTATAAGTTCGTGAATATATTCGAATTAGCGTGCGTGAATAGGTAGACGGTAGTTAATATTTGCACATGTGTTTAAGTTCTAGTGAGACTCTGGTTGTGAGATAACACGAGTTATCATCGGTCTCGCTTGAGTGGATTGAACCGGCGGAGTGGATTGAACCTTCACTCCGCTAAAGCCGGCTAAAGCCGCTACACGAACTTCAAACAACTCCCACGACTTATCACAAGTCCTGTCCACTTGTAGTTTCTGGACGCTGGTTACCAGACGCGGCCCATCGCGTCCACTGCACCGCTAACGGGCTGCCGGCCGAGACAGAGCCGGGGATCGCTGCTCCATTGTTCCGGTGAAGGCCGCCCCTCTGTCAGCCGGAGCGGCGGCGGCCGTGCAGCCGGCCGGGTCGAGTCACTGAGTCGGCCTTCACCGGCACCAGCGGCCCGATAACGGCACGCAGCGTACTGACTGCCGGCCCTGACCGCGCTGAGCCGGCACTGAGCAGCGCTCCAATGCCCGCCAGGCAGGTCTCCTGACGTCTCCACCGTCTCCACCGTCTCCTGACGTCTCCACCGTCTCCTGATGTCTCCACCGTCTCCTGACGTCTCCACCGTCTCCTGATGTCTCCACCGTCTCCTGACGTCTCCACCGTCTCCTGATGTCTCCACCGTTTCCTGACGTCTCCACCGTCTCCTGATGTCTCCACCGTCTCCACCGTCTCGTGACGTCTCCACCGAGACATAGAGCCAGCCAGCGAGGTCCACGGTCTCCAAACTCTGCGGCCGTCTGCACAGGGCGACCAGCAGGGCAGGAAGCTGGCGATCCCAGCAGCGAGAGGCGACTCAGCGCTCGACTCGAACATGAGACGCTGGCCACTGGTGCCTGCCGCGCCACGCCGCACCTCATCAGCGCCGACCAGGGACGCAGCCAGGCGCGCCACACGCCGCCGCCACACGCACGGCGCGCGTCGTCGAAAGCGGAGCGCCGCGGCGAAAGCGCCGCGCTGGAAAGTCGGCCGCGCGCGCTGGCCGATATGTGTTTCTGTGTCAGCGGTTGCGCCATCTAGCGAGCGCCGCTGCGGCCGACCCTGGCGGGAACTTGACCCACTTGGGTGGACGGCGCCGCGCCGCGCGGTAAAAGGCGACGTTTCCATCCGCGTTACGTAACAGAGCCACTGAAGGCTGGGCTGTGGCTGTGACTGGGTGCCGCCTCTGGGGGAGCTCGCCGGTTCGCCGGTCTCCGTCGCCCCCCCCCCCCGTCCGGTTCCAGCCGCCGCTCACCTGCAGAAGCCAGGACTGAGCCAGGTGAACCCGCTTTCTCGGATCAGCATTCCCCGATCCCGGCACAGGAAAATGCTCGATTTTCATGAAGCCACTGTCATCCTTGGTGAGAAATTCTCTGACGATGTATGTATGTATGTATGTATGTATGTATATGTTACCGCACGCCACTGATGCGGCAGCGGAGCGGGGGAGGATCGAAGCAGCTGTCACCAACACTCCATCCACAGCGCCCCATCAGACCATCAGACCATCAGACCATCAGACCATCAGACTGTTTCAGACCCACACCTGCAGCGCCGCACGGCTGTCACAGCACGGCTGTCACAGCTGCGGCGGCCAGCAGCTCGCAGCCGGCCGCACGTGTCGGGCCGCCGGCCACGTGACCGGTTAGCGGGCCGCCGCGCCGGGTGGCGTATCGCGGCGAGCAGCGGCACTGGCAGCCCGGAGCCAGGTGTGGGACGAGGCGACCCGGGCGGCAGCGGATCGTCTGAGGAGAGCGGACACACCATCCACCTAGCTCCCTACAGGACTGCGCCGGCTGCCAGCACCCTGACAGAGCCGCAGCCGACCTGCAGATCTGACAGACCCCAATGTACACCTGACAGACACCTGACAGACACCTGACAGACACCTGGCAGACATCTGCCACGTTTACTACAGGTGTCATACGTCACAAAACCCCAGATCTGCCTCGGCAAGCCTCTGCCGAACAGCATGTTGCACCTGAACCCGGCCGGGCCTCGCACTCTAATCCGGACACCTCTCTCTCTCTCTCTCTCTCTATCATCGCCATCCGGCCACCCTTCACGCAGAGCTCCCTCGACCTCCGGCGTCCCTTCACGCTGAGCTCCCTCGACCTCCGGCGTCCCTTCACGCTGAGCTCCCTCGACCTCCGGCCACCCTTCACGCTGAGCTCCCTCGACCTCCGGCGTCCCTTCACGCTGAGCTCCCTCGACCTCCGGCGTCCCTTCACGCTGAGCTCCCTCGACCTCCGGCGTCCCTTCACGCTGAGCTCCCTCGACCTCCGGCGTCCCTTCACGCTGAGCTCCCTCGACCTCCGGCGTCCCTTCACGCTGAGCTTCCTCGACCTCCGGCGTCCCTTCACGCTGAGCTCCCTCGACCTCCTTCGTCTCCGGCGGCCGTGGCCGGAGACCAGTCGGTGTCGCCGCTCAGTAAGCGGCCGATCGGCCGACCGGTCTTGGTAGCCGGGCCGAAACGCGTGCCCCCTCCGACTTTGCTGCTGCTGACGTCACGCTGACGCACACGCACACGCACTCGGCGCCGCACGTAACCGCAGAGGTCACGCGCTTGGATCACCGTCTGCCGGGCGGCCGGGCGGGGGTTGCTGTTGCAGCGCGTGGGTATGTGGTAATCACCGGTGGGCACACCTGAGGGAGGTGCCCACGGTGGCCTCGAGGGCTGCTGGCGGGCAGCGAGTGGCCACTGATGACGGAGTGGAGGGAGCGCTGATATCAGCTGCTGACGACGGCGCTGTCTGATCGGGCCGGCTCTAATCGGGTGCGTAGTGAACTGCCGGCTGCCGCAGTGAGCCGAGACACCTCACCGTTACCGCCCCGACAAGCCGCGCAACGTGGGGCACCGCGCACAACGTTCAAACGATGCGTGCTTTGTGTCATTTCCAGCTGGCTGATTTTCCTCTGAAGCTGCGTCTCAAAGACACGGTTTTGATGCAGGAATGTTCCACAAGGCCGTTGTCGGTATTGTAACGGTCGGGTACAATAAAAGCGGACAGCAGTGTGGCTAAAATCCCGATAGCGAGTGACAAAGGCAGCTGGACGGCTGTGGACGCGAGGGATAGCTTGGATGAGGAGCCGAATCGCTGCCGAATACCGTCTCTGCCTCGTCAGGACGTATTGCCTCAGAACGTCTCTGCCTCGTCAGGACGTATTGGCTCAGGACGTCTCTGCCTGGTCAGCACGTATTTTCCACTCTCTCCGTACACTGCGGCAGCCCGGCCGGCCGAACGGAGAGGAAAACGGTGTCGGCCACCCGGGCCGGCGCACGCCGCCGCTCGGTGGCGAGCGGCTCGGCGAGCGGTGTCGGCCGCCTCGCGTCGATCGCCGACCGGATAGCTGCCATTCGGCGTACGACGCAGTTAGGGCTTTCCCACCGTGCCGGGTGGCAGGTGGGAAAGCCCTATACCCTACTGCTGCGAACTTGACACTATGGGCAGAGGGAGGCTGCCCAGCCACCCGGGGATACCGGAAACACTCCGGTCGCCGACTCGGCAGGTGGTCGGCAGGGCGGTCACTGCACCCCGCTCCGCCCCCGCCCCCGCCGCCGCCTCCACCCCAGCCCGGCGGCAGTCACCGATCAGGCTGGTTTCCGCTCGGCCATACCTGCGCGCCACCAGGGCCACTGTGCAGCAGGGTGTGGGTGTGTGTGCCGCGGGCCGTTGTCTCTCACGCCGAGAGGACGGAGCGGCAACTCCGGGCGGAAACGGTGCGCGTCCGGGCGGCCCTGGCGAGTACCGATCGGGCATTTCCGGTGCCGCGCGCCGTGACGGCCGCCGCCGCCGGGCGCGGGGCGGTGATGGGAGACTACCGACCGCAGGCCGGCACCGAGCACAGCTGCCCCCGCCTCCACGGCCGCCGCCAGCAGGACAGGTACAGATAGCGTGCCGTGGATGGCAGCGGATCTGCGTCGCTGCGTAACCGTGCCCGGCCCGGCCGGAACTGGAGCAGGATGATACGTCAGCCGGATCTGCCGCGGCTGGCTTGCAAACATCGGGAGGCCCGCTGCCGTGTTCCACTCCCCGGCGGACAGCGGGCAGCGCGAGCGGTGGCAGTCTGCCAAATCTCGGTCGGGGTTCCCCTCAGCATCAGCGCTGCTGAGAGGCAGGATACGTATCACCCGGCCCTTGAAACGCAGTAAGCGAGCGTACTGGGTGACCCTCACCACCCACCCAGCCCGCGGACCGCCCCTGTACATCGCACATTGGACGCTCAAGTCGTGACAAATCACCAGCAGGGCTGGTGGGACTGACTGCTGTCCCGATGTGACCGCAGATTGGTCGTCGACCCCGGTCCTGGTCTGCCAACGGGCGCCGATAACCAGCATCACCAGCAGGGCTGGTGGTACTGACTGTTGTCCCGATGCGACCGCAGATCGGTCGTCGACCCCGGCCCTGGTCTGCCAACGGGCGCCGATAACCAGCGTCCTCGGTGGCGGCCGGCGGGGCAGCTGCAGCACCGTCCGGCGCCAGCCAACCCGGCACTATGCGGCTACACCGCTGACACGCCAGCACCACCACGGCAGAGCGCGCCGCCCGTGGCCCGGCACTCACACTTTCGAGCAACAGTGGCGACCGCTGATCTGACACTCAGACTCACCTCCGGAGCCAAGCTTCTTGATAAAGCTGAAGCAGTCGAGCGATATGCAGTCGCCGGTCTGGTGACGCAGTTCTGAAACAAACAGTCATACGTCAGTCATACGTCAGTCCTACGTCAGCACCGTCAGCGTCACGGTGCAGCCACGAAAGGTGACCTAACTCTGTCTGATCAGTAGGCTCTGAGCTCAGCTGAATACCAACTCTCCACGGTGCCACCCCGATACCGCGAACCCCGCTGCCTCGAACTGGTCCGCTGCATTCCAGGCGTGTTGGCGTCAGGAATGGGTCATAGCGGAGTTGTGGTCTCACAAAGAAGGCCAGCGAACCCGCCAGCTGGCCGCGCCGATGTGTTTTGGTGGGTCTCGGATCAGGGACGGCGACGGCCGGTCGGGGTTTCTCGGCGCGCACGGCCGGCCACCAGGCAGAGCACGGGTGCGGACTGCGGACAAAGGTGGATAGGCGGCGCCAGGGCAGGCGAACGGCCTTGCCGGCCGTTGGCAGCGGCGCGGCGCCGGCTGGGGCGGGGGGGGGACGAGCAGTCCCAGCAGGACGGGGGGGGGGGGGGCAAACACACAGCTGACATACGTCAGACGCGCGGCGCGGCACGGGACTGACTGTGACGAGCTGCATAGAACTGTATCGAGTCCGGACCGGCCGTGCCTGCGAGCTACATTCATCGTTTTGTCGGCGAAGAAATTACCACAGCTATTTCATGTACCTATAGCTTGTTTGCGTAACGTTTTTTTTGTGCACGCAATGTTTTTGATAAAGAGTCATGTTACTTTCCTCCACTGTGGTTACTCCACTG
Source organism: Chirona hameri (assembly GCA_036785665.1). Taxonomy (NCBI): domain Eukaryota; kingdom Metazoa; phylum Arthropoda; class Thecostraca; order Balanomorpha; family Balanidae; genus Chirona; species Chirona hameri. The sequence goes on along the minus strand of JAXIVJ010017844.1, from coordinate 8,620 downwards.
TATCAGATAAACAACCAATAACGCCCATAAACCGTATAGCTACCGATCATGCATCGTTAAACATTGCCGAAACTACCGGCGGTGATCGCACAAAAGGCAATGAGAGATAGGTATTAGGTAAGTACGATCCGACAGCCTAATATTCAGATACGATTACTGCACGGTATAGACGACGGCGAACGGCGTGGCAGCCATAATCGTATGTTAATCCGCCGTGCAACTTAATTCAATAGGATATTCGAATGTACGGCTGTCGTGGGCACTGTTCGTTCTCAGGCTCCAAACAAGACATCTCCCAACGTCGCGCAGTGTTGAAAGCGTCTTAGCTGTTTGCGCAATTTCATGGACAATTCGATAGCCAACGAACGACCGTTCGTTTTAGGTACGGCTGGGGCCGACCGGGTTATCAGATCTGATCAGCGGCTGCAAAGTCAACGGTACGCTGGGCCTGTGCCGGTTACTTACACCGAATTCCCGAACAATGGCAACGTCACGTCCATTGTTCGCTGTTTGCGAGGACAGATCAGACTGCTGAGATCGTTCCAGCACCAGATGGCGTGCCCCAACAGCGCTCCAGGTAAACCTATCTCCTCCTAAAAAAACTAACTAAACCTAACTAACCTCCTCTACTCCCTCCTCTACTCCCTCCTCGACTCCCTCCTCTACTCCCTCCTCTACTCCCTCTTCGACTCCCTCCTCTACTCCCTCCTCTACTCCCTCCTCGACTCCCTCCTCGACTCCCTCCTCTACTCCCTCCTCTACTCCCTCCTCTACTCCCTCCTCGACTCCCTCCTCGACTCCCTCCTCTACTCCCTCCTCGACTCCCTCCTCGACTCCCTCCTCTATACTCCCTCCTCGACTCCCTCCTCTACTCCCTCCTCGACTCCCTCCTCTACTCCCTCCTCTACTCCCTCCTCGACTCCCTCTTCGACTCCCTCCTCTACTCCCTCCTCTACTCCCTCCTCGACTCCCTCCTCTACTCCCTCCTCGACTCCCTCCTCTACTCCCTCCTCTACTCCCTCCTCTACTCCCTCCTCGACTCCCTCCTCTACTCCCTCCTCTACTCCCTCCTCTACTCCCTCCTCGACTCCCTCCTCGACTCCCTCCTCGACTCCCTCCTCTACTCCCTCCTCTACTCCCTCCTCTACTCCCTCCTCTACTCCCTCCTCGAATCCCTCCTCTACTCCCTCCTCTACTCCCTCCTCTACTCCCTCCTCTACTCCCTCCTCGACTCCCTCCTCTACTCCCTCCTCTACTCCCTCCTCTACTCCCTCCTCTACTCCCTCCTCTACTCCCTCCTCTACTCCCTCATCTACTCCCTCCTCGACTCCCTCCTCTACTCCCTCCTCGACTCCCTCCTCTACACTGAGATAAAAATTGACTCTCTTAAACTCTATGAGGGGGAGTTGCCCAAATTGACTCCCCAAAACTCCGTCTGATGGGGGAGTAACTCCATTGTTTACACCCAATAACTCTCCTTACAACACTCCCAGCTCTGATTACTCCCATCAAGAACTCCTCCTTGAACTCCTCTCTACCCTCTCTACTCCCCTCCAAAACTCTGCGTAACTCCTGTCACTACTCCACATAACTCCCCCTGCTACTCCCTTGACCCTTTCTACTCCCCTCCGAAACTCTGCATTACTCCTGTCGCTACTCCACATAACTGCCCCTGCTACTCCCTTCTACACCCTTTTACTCCCATACAAAAGTACCCTGAACTCCATACGTCACTACCATGCTACTCCCCCTCAATTTTTATCTCAGTGTACTCCCTCCTCGACTCCCTCCTCGACTCCCTCCTCTACTCCCTCCTCTACTCCCTCCTCGACTCCCTCCTCTACTCCCTCCTCGACTCCCTCCTCTACTCCCTCCTCGACTCCCTCCTCTACTCCCTCCTCTACTCCCTCCTCTACTCCCTCCTCTACTCCCTCCTCTACTCCCTCCTCTACTCCCTCCACCCACTCTGCCGCGCCTGAAATACGCCCCGCTTCGCACCGCGGTGCCCCGGAATAGCCTGGGGCACTCCGCTTTTAGCAGCGCTCTCGGTGCGGTCGGCGCCGGAACCGAAATAGCCCCGGCTCCGCCGCCCGTCGCGCCTTTAGTGACGTCACTCGAGCGGACGTCACCGGCGGTCGGCTGCCCGGAACAGGACCGGCTGACGTCACCGCGGGCAGAGGCGGTTCACCGAGGCGGTCGGCAGGGAAGGTGCGCGGCGAGGCGAGCTGCTCGGTCCGGCGGAGTGGAGCGGGGGAGAGGCAGGGGCAGGTGTGAGATGAAGAGTAGCGGAGCGCAGCGCGGCGGCGGCGGCAGCAGCAGGTGAGGCTCGCAGGTGCCCCGGAGAGTCGGGAGCCGCTGTCGCGCACCTGCGGGGCCATCACGGAACCGGCTACCACAGGCAGGTGGGCGCCTCAGCCGCGCGCTTTGTCCGTCCAATAACGACAGGCGGCCCTCGAATATCCGATTAACAGCCGCCCTCAAAAGGCCTACAGCGAGCAGCGACGCGTGGAGCGAGCTGGATACAGATCCAGCGCGACACACGCGACACACGCACCACACGACATCACATCGGTCACAATCGGCTGAGCCGCTGCAGCTGTTTCACAACGCACGCCGCTGCCGCTGCTGCTGTGGTGGTGAAACGCCGGCTTCTCTCCGGTCCGGTACGCGTCCGGTGCGGTGCGGTGCGGTGCGGTGCGGTGCGGTGCGGTGCGGTGCGGTGCGGTGCGGTGCGGTGCGGTGCGGTGCGGTGCGGTGCGGTGCGGTGCGGTGCGGTGCGGTGCGGTGCGGTGCGGTTCGGTGCGGTGCGGTGCGGTGCGGTGCGGTGCGGTGCGGTGCGGTGCAGTGCGGTGCGGTGCGGTGCAGTGCGGTGCGGTGCGGTGCGGTGCGGTGCGGTTCGGTGCGGTGCGGTGCAGTCCGGTGCGCGGCCGGCCCGCCCAGCGTTCCCGCTGCCCGCGGCGGAGCAGCGGGCAGCTCCGCTCCCGCTTGGCCCCGCTCGGCTCCTGTCAGGGGCAGGCCGGGCTCCTCCGCCGCCTCTAACGGTGTACTATGACACAGCGACGCAGAGCAACTGTTGTGCATACTGTGCATACTGTGCATACTGTACATAATGTGCATACTGTGCATACTGTACATAATGTGCATACTGTGCATACTGTGCATACTGTGCATGCTGTGCATACTGTGCATACTGTACACAGTGAGCCGTGTGCACCTGGCGAGCCGAGCCAGAGGCTGACTGGAGGGACAAGGCCCGCTGGTCGGCTGGAGATCCTGGCCGTTATAGTGAGGAAGCTGGGAAAGCTCGGGATGATGTGAGCGGCAGAGGTGTGGTGGTCGCCGATTGCGTCAGGAAGTCCCGGCGCAGTGACCTCCCAGTTCCCGGCCCCAGACGCAGCTCGGTTCCGGCCCCAGACGCGGCTCGGTTCCCGGCCCCAGACGCGGCTCGGTTCCCGGCCCCAGACGCGGCTCGGTTCCGGCCCCAGACGCGGCTCGGTTCCGGCCCCAGACGCGGCTCGGTTCCGGCCCCAGACGCGGCTCGGTTCCCGGCCCCAGACGCGGCTCGGTTCCGGCCCCAGACGCGGCTCGGTTCCGGCCCCAGACGCGGCTCGGTTCCCGGCCCCAGACGCGGCTCGGTTCCGGCCCCAGACGCGGCTCGGTTCCGGCCCCAGATGCGGCTCGGTTCCGGCCCCAGATGCGGCTCGGTTCCGGCCCCAGACGCGGCTCGGTTCCCGGCCCCAGACGCGGCTCGGTTCCCGGCCCCAGACGCGGCTCGGTTCCGGCCCCAGATGCGGCTCGGTTCCCGGCCCCAGACGCGGCTCGGTTCCCGGCCCCAGACGCGGCTCGGTTCCCGGCCCCAGACGCGGCTCGGTTCCCGGCCCCAGACGCGGCTCGGTTCCCGGCCCCAGACGCGGCTCGGTTCCGGCCCCAGACGCGGCTCGGTTCCGGCCGGCCGCCTGCACACAGAGCGGCGCCGCACCAGTTCCGCGTGTATCTCGCCTCGCGCTGGCCGACACCCGGAAGGGTTCGCTTCCGCGGCGGCCGACCTCCCCGGACCAACACTTTCATGGCCGACCAGCGAGCGGCGAGCGGCCGCGGCCGGCCCTGACCCAGATCGACCGACCGCCCCGCCGCCACCCGCACCTTCCAACCGCGTGCAACCCGCACGACAGACGCCGCGCGCAGTTTGCGTTTTCCGGGCCGTCCTCGAGTCAGCGGCGATGGCTCATAGCGGTCCTGTCGGGAGATGGTTCCTCCGCCGGCCGCGGGGCGGCGCTGAAGTGCCGTCGGGAAGCGTCGCGTCGCACGCGCTGCCTGGAATGATGACGCCACCGACGGCGGCTGTTCGCCGGAATCACGTGGCCCGTGCTCTGCTGAAAACACGGCCCGGCCCGTTGATCCTCCACCGCGAGCCTGCAGGAATCGGCCGGAGATTCCCGTAGCGGGGATGGCCACCTTCGCCGCACCGTCCCCGTCATGCCAGCGTGTGTCATGCCGATGCCAGCCAGGACGCAACCTGGTAATTTCCCATCGCCGGAGTTTACCGCTGGGAGTCACCGCGTGTGGCCCGCGTCAGTCTGCCATGGCTGACTACTAAATAGCATACTCCGATGAATGCCATCAGCAAGCTTCATCTGTATTGTCTGTTCATCTGTGGGTCGACTGGCTTTCAGTACCCAGCCACGCGTTCCACGCGGCTTTCTATATTTTCACAGCATTAATCATCTCTCCGAGAATTGTGTGGCGACGGCAGAGCGCCTGCCGTGTCTCACATAACGTACGGGGCTGTATCGGAGCCGGTGACGTGCGATTTGTGGGTGGTCGCCGTGAAATGGGGCACGTCCCGGTCCGGCGCCGTACCGCCGTACCGCCGTCCAGTGGAGCGGCGGCGCACGTTTCGGCCCTGTTACCAGGGTATAACGGTCCGCGGCCAGCAGCGGCGGCGGCGGCAGCGATGGCGCCGTGTCGAGCGTGACGGCAAGCCAGTGTTCAGCTATGATGTCTCCAGCCGACCCGGAAACGACCTGTCACTGCTGCGACCTGTCACAAAACGACCTGTCCCAGCGCTCACTGACAACAGTCACTGCGCTGACTGACAACCGTCACAGGCCCACAGGCCCACATACCCACAGACCCACATACCCACATACCTACAGACCCACAGACCCACAGACCCACAGACCCACAGACTTACAGACCCACAGACCCACAGACCCACAGACCCACAGACCCACAGACCCACAGACCCACAGACCCACAGACCCACAGACCCACAGACCCACAGACCCACAGACCCAAAGGCCGCCAGGAACGGAAACAGGGCACGTGAGCGCTGAGATGGGAGACCAACTCAGCCGGGAGGGAGAGCGGGAGAGGAGGTATGCAATCGATGACTGGGCAATCGATGAGGCTCATCTAAAACAGCTGGGTGGCGGCGTCGCCAGGTAGGGAGGCTCTGAGGGGAGGCTCTGAGAGCCGACGGCGGGCCGCGGTGGACCAGCTGGCGTGGTGCGAGACGCGGGACCATAGCGGGACTAGAACGGACCAGAGAGTCGGGACCAGAGAGTCGGGACCGGCCCATCTGGTGCCGGTCGGACCAGCCGGTGTCACCACAGCGACTAACGGTGACGGGCCGAACAACTGAGCGGCCACGCTGCGCCCGGAGAAAGAGGCGCCTACCTGTCAGCCTGCTGCCGACACTCGACAGCTGGCCGAATAGCAGCGCTCATCGGGACCCGCCTGACCCGTCCTGACCCGTGCCGACCCACACAGAGCCGCCGCCGCACCTACAGAGGGCACCAGCTGGGTAGTGGTGGAGGTAGTGGTGGAGCGAACAGACCGTGCCCCGATGGCGGTCACAGACAGACAGACAGACAGACAGACAGACAGACAGACAGACAGACAGACAGACATACAGAGACAGACAGAGACAGACAGAGACAGACAGAGACAGACAGAGACAGACAGAGACAGACAGAGACAGACAGAGACAGACAGAGACAGACAGAGACAGACAGAGACAGACAGAGACAGACAGAGACAGACAGAGACAGACAGAGACAGACAGAGACAGACAGAGACAGACAGAGACAGACAGAGACAGACAGAGACAGACAGAGA
>JAXIVJ010017843.1:0-20000 GCA_036785665.1 Chirona hameri | reverse complement strand
TCAGCTGGCAGCTACCTTCTGATTTCTACTGGGTATTTTTCTTGTGCTTCATTTCTCTCCTCAGTCAGCTTTTCACATTCAAAAACATATGCTCCATTGTTTCCGTTCTTTAGCTATACATTTGTCTGTATTAAATTGTTCATGATCTCCTTTCTCAAATCCGCCAAAAGGGAGTACGTCCTGAGCGCTGCATGCTTCAGCGTATAAATTAATACTTAGAATAATACAGTCATTTTTAATCAATCATTTTTGCAAGGTTTTTTGTTCATTTCGACGTTCGCGTGTGCCAACTTCCACGCGCTGTGGTACCACCTCTATCAGAACGCACCATACCAAAAACAAAATTGATTTGATGGACTTATCCTATGGTGAAAACCCAATCTCAATCGGAGCAGTGTTGCAAAGTTATTAGCTTCCGAAAATCGTCTGTATGGCCGGGTCGGGCCGGGTCAGGCCGGCTCAAATGCAAATTTGTCTAGTAAGTTGACGAGAAACCCCACGGGCGCTTCGCGCCCGCTCGGTAATTAAATTCGGTGTTACTACGAACCGAAGACGATGACGATAGCTTCGTTATGACGATGTCACCCGATGTGACGCCGCGAAGTGGCGAAACAATTTTATTTTTAGGTCGTGGAAAACGAAATTTTCATAATGGAACCAGACCGTGTTTGGAGCCAAGCGTCAGGTAACCCCTTTTCCTGGTTGCACATCTTGGTATGATGACACATATTGAAATGAAGGTAGTTTTTCATATACCTACATTAGCCTCGGATAGTAAATCACGATCGCCGGTGGCAGCCAGCGCTCAATAATACATATGATAATAATAACTGTATGCATATGTACCGAACTGTAACAAACAACTGGTAACAGTGCACATGGTTTGAAAGCAGCAAGAGGCAGAACGACTTTTCCGCGCATAAATGGTCCCTGTGGATCTGGAGGAGCCTGGTGGGAGTTGGCTTGGGGAGATGGTCCTGGCCTGGTCCCCACTATTATCTCTTCGGTCCAGCAAGTTGGGCACCGCTGGAGCAGCTTCCGGGTGCCAATGTCCGCGTCCTTGCGTTCGCATCGCCTTCTACGGAACTCGGCAGACTAGCTACCTGAAAATGTAGCCCGCTTGAAAGTTCATATTTTATGAAGAGATTGGACCTTGTTGCCAGCAATTACCGCCAAGGAGAGAGAGCCTCTGACAGACACATAATGGAATTCATTTGACATTTTCCAAATTTGTATAAGCAATTGCGAAACTTCTGTCATGCCGCGACATTCTTCGGTTTTTGGCTGTGGATAGCTGGATTTCGACTGCTGCAAAGACAATTTTGTACGATGTTACGATAAATTGGGAACGCACGAGGAAGGGGGTACTTGTATTGAATGCCACCCCTATTCCTGTGGGAGGGAGGGGGGCATTTGCGCTGATGCCCCCCCCCCTGGATCCGCCAGTGTATGAGACCATGGGGGCGGCATTTGCGTATTGTCCGGTAGGGCGCCTGTTCGGGTCCATGAGGACGGCATTTGCTTCTAGTGGCGCCTATGCTATTTCTAAGTCGCCATTTACTTCTAGGAGTGCTAATTGTCCGATTCCCAGGAGTGCCTGTCAGTGGCGTGCGCAGAATTTCACAAAGGACCAGGTCATTGCCTTGAGGCCTGAGGGGCGCCATCAATATTGGCGACACTTTTACGGGGAGCGCCTCTCCTTCCGCACCGTGCGGAAGGAGAGGCGCCCCCCGTCACTAGCCGGAGGGGCGCCGTCACTAACCAGGGGCGCCGTCACGGGCGGAGAGGGGCAGTCACTAGTCGGAGGCGCGCCGTCACTCGCCTGAGGGGCGCCGTCACTGGCCGGAGTGGCGCCGTCACTGGTCGGAGGGGCGCCGTCACTGGCCGGAGGGGCGCCTTCACTGGCCGGAGGGGCGCCTTCACTGGCCGGAGGGGCGCCGTCACTGATCGGAGGGGGCGCCGTCACTAGCCGGAGTGGCGCCGTCACTGGCCGGAAGGGCGCCGTCACTGGTCGGAGGGGCGACGTCACTGGCCGGAGAGGCGCAGTCACTGACCGGAGAGGGCGCCGTCACTAGCCGGAGGGGTGCCGTCACTAACCGGAGGGGCGCCGACACTGGCCGAAAGGGCGCCGTCACGAGCCGGAGGGGCGCCGTTACTGATCGGAGGGGCGCCAGCTTTGCATGAGCGCCTCGGGTCCAAAGGACCAGGTCATGCCTTGAATGACCGTATACTCTGTACGCCACTGGTGCCTGTCCTGTTGGTGCTAATTGGGAGAGAAAAAAATGGTTCGGTGGGGGGGGGGGGGGGGGGAAGCGCCTTCGGCGTCCGTCAAAAACGGTACGGACATTTCGTGCTGTCCGTATAGGTGGTTGCGCCCCTGTTCTGAAGGTCTGGTTGCGCCCCTGGTGACTGTAGATGACCGTAAACATGAGAAACCTAAATACATGATTTTAGTTTGTTACATAACATAACTCAGAAGTGTCTTAAAGATATCCTGAGATCCTTTTTTGTTCGTCGTCATTTTTGTGAAATTTTTATCACCGGTGGTGTTACTGGTGTTGTGTGGCGCTTGTTTACATTAGCGCTGCTCGGACGCACGCTAGTAGCTCTAGTAGCGCTAGTAACGCTTTCGTTCTCCATGCCAACCATGCGTCAGCCAATTAAAAGTCAGAACGTATTCCCTTTCTGGCTTTTCATTGGCTGACGCCTGGTTGCCATGGAGAACGAAAGCGCTACTAGCGCTACTAGCGTGTGTCCGAACAGCGCTATTATGCTTTGATCTGCTTGCGTTATTTCTGCCGTGTTTTGCCGCGCCGCGCCATTATTGCATTTGTTTACATTAATACTTTTATTTTGCTACGTGACGGTGTTTGATTGCCACTCTCAATGTTCTGCTAAACTAATAACCGTGCTGTTATTTTTTTTTTACAGCTAAAGGCCAGACCACTGGCGGACCCGGGGGGGGGGGCATCAGGGGCAAATGCCCCCGGAATATGGGGGACATTCATTGCAGATATCCACCCGCGCGTTCCCAATTTATCGTAAAATCGTTAAAAAAATTGTCTTTGCAGCAGTCAAAATCCAGCTATCCACAGTTAAAGAACGGAAAATTTGGCACCGCTTCGCGGCATGACACAACTTTCGCAATTTCTTATACAAATTTGGAAAATGGGAAAATGAATTCCATTAAGCGTCTGGCAGAGGCTCTCCTTGGCGGTAATTGCTGGCACTGGCGGATCCAGGGGGGGGGGGGGCATCAGGGGAAAATGCCCCCCCCCCCCACAGGAATCTGGGAGGGGCATTCATTATAAGCATGGATACGCGATTTACGCGATTTAGCGATTCATACGCGATTTAGCGACCACAGAGCGCCGTGGAAACCGAGGATGCTGCGCCGCCTGGCACTGCGGCACGCCGCCCAGTGGCGGCGGAAGCAGGGAGCAGCGGGGGAAGACTTCCTGATCCTTAGATACTTCAGGCGATATCCTTATGGTTGTTGCATGACAAGTGTCAGATTAAAAAGACGATTTTCCTCTTCCCGCGATTTGTCCCCACCTCACTGGAAAGCTTCCGCCGCCCCTGGCAGAGGCAGCCGCCCGGGTGCCCGGGCGGGCGAGAAGTTGAACAGCTCGGATGACTTAGCCCGGATGAGTACCCGGCCCAGAGTACTTATATAAATGTCGTGGTGTCGGGAGACGGGCACCGGCCGGCACGCCACTCGGTTCACACAAGACGGGAGACGGGCACAGGCCGGCACGCCACTCGGTTCATACAAGACAAGGGCCCGCCTCCCTAGTTTCACGTCCGTGCCTCTAGGGGAACTGAGCGGAATGGCCCAGGACGGGCCCGTTTCGTGCCGGAGACCGGCCGGCCCGGCCAGGTGTGAATCGCGATGAGCCGCCCCTGCGCTGACCGCCCGGTCATGGCCCGCGGCGGTCTCCGGCCGAGCACACCGCGGCTCGCGGGTTGGCGGGAGGGCACTTTCGGACCGGACCTGGACACGCCCGCATGTGTATTGTGTTCTGTGACATCGCGTTACATTTTGGTCACGAATACAGCTAAAGGTGAACCCAGCGTTTGGCCAAGACCACTTCGATATCCGTCATTGTTGTAATTTGTGGAAAGACATTTTACAACTGCAGCGCTGTTGAGCTTCCCACGCGGGAACGTCCTGGAACTGAGTCCCTGCTGAGTCCCTGCATGTGCCCAATCCCGGGAATTAATCTGGCGTCTTTCAGACCAGGCCAGAGCCTCATCTGAGCCACTTGGAGCCGGCGCCGCGTCTCCGCCGCGGCCAACCTTGATCAATGGCGTCCGGAATTAAACCCCAAATCTGCATATCTCATGGGAAGCGCATGCAGCCTATCGTGCGAACATTTTCATCTGCAACGCTTCCCTGCAAGCGGAAAATTCCAAATTCTCGGAAGGCACTCGACCGGTGGCTGAGGGAATGTATTAGGCCGAGTAGGAAATGGCAGAGTCGTGCCCATGGCATATGATCATGATATTTCATTATTCAGATAGATCTAGGGAATGTATCTACATATGTATGTGCACGCTGCATATGCATAAGTGATGACATATTTAGTCGTATCGTCATGTGGCGGCACATGTGAAGAATGGGTTGGCGTCATTTAAGAATAAAGTTGCAGTTTCTAACTGTGCAGTTTGCGGTTATATAGTTAAATTACCGATAAACTTTTTATAGTATTTGTATCCAGCTGACGAATTTTTAAGCACCATGGGTGTTAGCTCTCGTGGTGAACATTCGATGCATAACTTGATCTGTTGAATCCGTTGGACTATAAAAAAAACTAATTTAACAAGTTGTCTCACATGGAGAAGGATTATTGCAAGGAAGCTTGTGATGATAACAAACACTCATTAAGTGTTGACGTCAGGCAATGTTATCAAGCATAGGTGTCGATTTATATACTTTTGGGTGCCCCCCCCCCCCCCCAATGACGTGCTCTCGCTCCCCCAATTAATTGATATATAGGTAAAGACATAGGTGTCGATATATATACTTTTGGAGTGGCCCTCGCCCCCCCCCCCATGTTGAGTTCGGCCCCCAAATGGTGCTCTCGTCCCCCCATGTTTTCTTGTCACTGGCGTATCCAAGGGGCCCGAAGGGCCAGCCTCCCAAATCGCTTAAAGTCGGCCCAAAAAAATGGCGCATTCTCTAATTTAAATGTAAATCTACGCAATTTTTACGCAGGGAAGTTTGTTTTAACCCTCGCCCTATGGGGGGTCCTAAAACGACCCCTCCATTAAATTTGTCTTAAATATTTGTTTTACACTTGCGGTGCATCTTACTGAAATTTTTAGTAGCTGAGTTTACAACAATTATACGTATCCTATCAAAATGTGAAGTGTATACGACTATTAGATCGTGACTTATGACCTTTTCGTCGTCAAGGTCATATCAGACCCCATAGGGTCATTGACCTGACCCCAAAGGTCACCAGTTGACCTAGATACTCAAAATGTGATGCCTTTGTATTTTCCTTATGACAGGTAACACGTTACTTTGTAAGGTGTCTCTCTATCTCTCTCCGTTCGGAAGTTATACTGAGTGCCCTGTACAATCGCTATTTTTGAACGTGGTCGATCTTAGGTCATTCATTTGACCTGAAAGAACACCAGTTGATCTGAAACCTAAAAATCGCATACTGTTCCTCTCATGACAGGCACCATGCTGGTGCTTACTGCATTACTCTATGTTGCTTGGTTTGGAAGTTAACAGGGGGTCTTTTTAAGGCCCCACCGTAGGGCGAAGGTGAGGAAAGGTCCCCGTAGGGCGAGGAGTAACTCACCTATTCATGCATGACAAAGCGAAATCCGAGGATTTTTCTAGAATTGTGTGACTTTGGGCTTTGACCCCTCCAAAGCAGCTTCTTTGCTGTTCTGGCATAACCAAAACGATTATTCACGCCGAAGCGTAGAACCTTTACCAAGCCTGGGAGGGTCCCATGCCGACCTGAGATGTCTCTTTACTACATTGAGAGGATCCTCGATCGACCTAAAAGGGCGCTTTTCCGGCCTGAGAGCTTTAAATCAGGAAGAGAGGAATAATGAACATCCGCTTCTGTGAGAGGATCATCGATCGACCTGAGAGGGCCATCGTCCGGTCTGAGAGGCCCATTGCCAGGTGTGGAAAGGCTTTACCTATATGCTAGTCTGAAAGGGTCCTTACGTGGCCCGAGAGAGGGAGTCTGAGAGGGCCTCTGCAATACCTGAACATTCCCTAGGCTTATCCACGAGAGCCATTGTCAGGCCTGAGAGGGCCCCGTGCCAGTTTGAGATTCTGAGATTCTCGGCCATTCTGTAAGCCATTGGTCGGTCGGAGTCTCGGTTTGAGGCGCCGTCCGACACAAGGCCAAAACTCGCGTGGCTTTATTTTTGCGTTAAGAACTGATCTAAAACAAACTTGTTGTACCTGTTTCTTGCATTTTCTTTTACAATCATGAAATGAGTTATTTTTGGCCGATTTCAGTCGTTTTGGTAAAACCGTGGCGCTGATATAGGCCCCCTTGGACCCGTCCCTGTTCGCCCCCCCCCCCCCCAATAATTTATAAAAATCGACACCGCTGTGCTTAAGGATATTTCATTTTTTTTTATTTTGCGCTTTGGAAAGGGAGCGGACGAGAAAGCATTTCAATACTCAGGTTTCTGCAACTAAAACATTTGCCGAGCAAGTTAGTTGGACTTGAGCCACTTGGGAGGCAGGTTTAACAGTTTGTTCGTCTACCCAAGACAAACTGCATCCAAACTGCCACCAATTTATGTAAATAGTAGGTACGTACAAAATGAGTGTTGTTCAACCTATGGCAATAACTGTTACATCTGCAGAGTACCTAACCCAATTGCTTGTGCCGCAAAGGTAAACAGGGCCGGACAAAACATGTCAGGCACACGAACAATTCAATAACTTTGGCTAAACGTGATCTGCACACCAGATCAGTTAATGGCACACCAGATCACTTGAAGTCTCAGCTGCAGAAATGCGCGCTAGATTGGTAGCGAACTGGCAGCGAATTCGGCGAGCCACCAATGCACGTTGATGCACGTATCCAAGCTGAATATTTAAACTGCGAAGTGTAGGCTGAGCTCATTAACCCGCGCGGCGCTGGAGGGGGGGTACATTTTATCCCCCCCCCCTCCCGGATGTTCTCAATAACTTGAAAACTATGACAGATATCAAAGGGAAACTTTCGTTACCTTATTCTGCATCAATTCTACGTATTCTGCCAAAAAAAATAAATGACGTATTTTGGGAGATAATGACGTTTTAATGACGTCATGTCATGTCATTTTTGTGTGAAAAAAAGTTAAATGTTTGCAAATCCTAGAAAATAGTGTTTTGTTGCAAATCGCAAATAAAAAGCGTCAAAAGAAAGGAAATAGCATTGTCTTCCAAATGGCTATCTCGGATCTTCAAAATGTTGGGTTTTTAACCCCCAAAATAAAATAAAACATGATTTTGGGGAAGAACTTCCACATTTTTTTTTAAAGATTAAAAAAACGGAAGATATATTAGAGAACCGAGTATGGACGATGGCCGAACCAAATTTCAAAGCAATATATTTATTTTTTACTGTTTTGTCTCCCTAAGTATTACACTCATAACGTCATTTTTGAAATTGCGTTTTTTGCTTTTACTGACCAGGTACAGACAAATAAATGCCACCGCTGTATTTCTGAGACAGAATTAATCTAGAAACATGTCATGTTTATTTAGATTAATCAATTTTAAATTGTGTCCTTATTATGACCTGACCTTGACCTGAGGGCAATTACGTGGGGTCAGGTTATGCAAATGGCTGCTACCATCGAATTATACGTGTAAAGTAACCCATACAACATGTGTCGCATGGCTTTCGTAGACCTGTGACCTTTTGTGACCTGACCTTCACCTTGACCTTTGCTTACAATTTCGCTTTTACTTATACGGGATATGCATTATACATTTGAGAACACTTTGTGAGATAACAGTTGCAATATAAGGCTTTGGATGGAAAGTATGGTCTAAAAACCCAAATACTTATATTTTGACATTTGACCTGCCCGTGACCTGACATGTGACCTTATTTTGAGAATTTAGGGTATGCGTTAGATTCTTCTTACTGAGAACTTTGGATCGCCGCCTTGTGCGTCTCGCTGCTGTCATTGGTTCGGAAGATACGGGGGGTACAATTTATCCCCCCCAGCACCGCGCGTTCAGCTGGAGACCCCAGCGACGCGAGGGTTAATAGAGTCCCGACGCCCCTGGGATGGTACTGGTACTAAGCAGTCTGACCTGACACTATGTCATGTCTGACATATGTCTATACCTATGCTTGACCTATCTGACTTCACCTATGGGAAGGCACAGCGTAAGCCTATAAAGCATCATATTTACAATACGTTCTTTATGCCGTGCTTCACTTTACCTATGATCAAGTAACCGTGGAGCCTGCTGGAACCGGGTGCCTGTCTGACGCCACGTGTAGTGACGGTGGTGCGTCATTCGCCCGTGGCAGTGGCACTCGCTCTTCATTTTACTTTGCAATCTTACATTCTAACGATCATTCGTGTGCTCGAGCGGGCCCCTTGGTGATTTGTGAATTTACAAGCACTGGTACTGAATAAATCATATGGCAATGCAATACATTCAGTATATTTTAAAACTGTACAAGCTTGATCACACTGATGGATTTCTCAGATCAGAGCCTTGGTGAAGCAGACATTGGCCATGCGGCAGGGGCTTCCTTTGCCATCCAATCACGCAATGACTGTTCAAGTGCTTACCGGCAGAGTTAAGTGGCGAAGTTTTGCGTGCTGGAATGATTGGATATGGCCCCGGCGGTCCACTCGTCGACTTCTAATCTTGAGCGTGACTTCGGTCAGCTCCAGATAATCCTCCCGTGTGGTCTAGGGTATGACGCAGTGGCAGTGGCTTCGAGGCTGGGAGGATGTATACGTTGTTTGGCCCGTGTAGTTATATTAAGCCAGCTGGCAACTGACGAGAGAGGGTCGACCTAGACCCCCGGAGGACCGTGTCGCCATCTATGTGCGGCATGTTCAACTTTCGGACCAAATGCAGTACCGGCGATCCGGGCGTATGTGTTGACCGTGGTGCTGTTACGCAACCAGCTCGACTTAGCGGGCACCCGGGCCTGGAGCCAACCACTCAAACCATTCGGACTAAATTATTTTAAAAGAAAGGTTAGCGCTCAAAGGTCAGGGTACTGAGAGAAAATGTAACGATTAGTAATATTTGAGCTTGAGTTGCCCAGTCACGTAACTGTGACTCTCTTGTTTGTACTTCCAGATATGGTAGGTATTTAGGTATATACAGGTATTTAACTGTACTGCCTCCATGGTGACAACTCCGTTGGGATGTCACCTTCACTGTGTCAAATCAAAATCACGCAGCACTAATTTCATTGTCCTTGCCAGTGATACGCATACTTACTGCATTTCATATTCGTGGCGTATGACCTTCTCAATTGGCTTCATATCCGAGCTTAGCGATACCATTTACCTGCAAAACGATCTTACAAGGCTCTACAATTGGTCAAAAACTTGGAAGCTTAAGCTTAATCCAGGATAATGTAAGTCGTTTAGTGTAACACTTGACGCTATCCAATTGTTCAACATTATGCGATTGGAGGCACTTGTTTAGAAACTGTTCAAAGCATCAGATATCTGGGTGTTATATTGGACAGACGGCTAATGTTCTGCTTCCACATAGACGCAATCGTGTCAAAGGCAAATCAGATTATGGGAGTTCTTATGCGATCAATACAGACTGGCTGCAAGGTAGGAACTTTCAATTGGAAAGACATTTGAACAGCCTATATGGCAACGTTCGGGCGATCTTAGAATACTGTTGTGTTATCTGGGGAGTAGCAGCAAGAGCAGCAAATTTAGGGCACCCAGCAAGATTTAGATAGAATAGAGAGAGTATAGCATCGTTTTCTTCAGTGGATAGGTACTATTACGCTCATTGTCATATCGTACCACTCTCAATTGACTATCCTGCTTTGCTTCGTACCTTTGATGAGACCTGTTTAGAAAGTAGATGTCAACAATATGATACATGTTGTGTGCAATGTGTACAAGGGTCACATTGATTCACCCGCACTAATGGGCGCAGCCAGGGTGGGGGGGGGGGGGGCACAAGGAGCACGTGCCCCCCCCCCCTCCATTGAGTCGAGAAACTCTCCGGGCCCCTCGGCCCCTCAGCCCATATGGAAACGGCGGAGCGGCCGAGGGGGCCTAAAACGGCCGAGGGGGCTTACCAGACTTAATCCGCGCCGCGCTGGGGGGGGGGGGGGGGGGGGCAAAATCTGTCCCTCACGGATTTTCTCAATAACTTGAAATTATGATAGCTATGAATTTGAAACTTTGAGCACCTAATGCTACATCAATTATACGCTCTCTCACAGAATTTCAGTAAAATTGAACTATGACTTTCGGAAATAATGACGTTTTAATGACGTCATATCATGCCATTTTCGGTGGAAAAACGATACATGTTTGAAAAATCGTCGAATATCGAGCTTTGAAGTAAATTGCAAAAAAAAACATATCAAGAAAGGAAATAACAATTTCTTCCAAATGGCGATCTCGGACTTAAAAAACAAATGGGTTTTTCACCCAAGAAAAAAAAAATGGGAAGAATTTCCACAAAATCATTTTTTTAGAACATATTAAAAACCGGAAGATATATTAGAGAACTAAGTATAGACGATACCCAAGCCAAATTTCAAAGCAATACTTTTGTACTGACATCCCTAAGTATAAGTAACTCATGACATAATTTTTTAAAGTTACTTTTTTGCCTTTTAGTGACCAGATAGGTACATACAAATAAGTGCACCGCTATATTTCTGAAATAAAGCTTGTTTATAATCTAGAAACATGCCTTTTTTATTTATATTTAGTCAGCCAGGGCGAAGCTAAGCTCTGACGTCAGAGCATAGCTCCACCCTTTCACGATAGCCTCTACCCACCAATGAATTCCCTGCGCGAGTTTTAACATTGCGAATGAATGACAAGTGCCTTCAATTTTCGTTTGACATTGGCTCAGGGTCTGAAATATCCATTGCAAGAAATTTGTTCATGCCAGTTGGTTCCTTCAAAAGTTATCGCCGAAAATTAGGGCGCCAAGTGGTCTGCCGTTCACAGTAGTTCATGTTATCATATGTCATTCTTGACTCGGGTACAATTTTTGTTCCTTGGCCCCTACCAGGTAAGCTGAGTCATGTGAGTCCAGGAGCACTAATATCTTCTGAAATAATAAAGGTAGACACGTGCGACTGACACCATTGCGTATGTCTTGTGAAGACGTATTTCCCAATATGCACAAGGACCTTACCTTGGTCACTACATGACCCTGACCTGAGGTCAGATTTTGGATTTGACCTAACCCGGTCACGCCGGGTATGGTTGAACGGGCCTTGGCGAGACAAACAAGGTGACGGTAAAATCATTGTTCTATCGTTATTAGGTTTTCAAATTTATTAACGAAAAGGTTATTGATAATATACAGTCAGTGTGACCTTTGGCTTTGCTGACCTCTAGAGCCCCATATATTGCAAACCTCACATATTCACCACCTCTGAATTACCGATTGTAAAGAAAATTGTAAACACAAATGTTAGTACAGCAGAAACCTTGAAATCAAGAACGTTTGTATTAAAATGCATGCTAATGACAAATAATTTGATTGTTAACAAATTCATTTAACAAATATTTACATTGTTGTTGATTTTTTTATTAAAAATAAAATTAGTTATAGGGATAATTATATTTTAATTAACATGGCATCGGAATGCAAACTGTGATCGTAAAAATACATATTGGTAAGCATAATAATTTGTAAACATAATTTGGCCATTCACCGGGTGGCGGAGCATAACAACAGAACTACTCTTAAAAGAAAGATCGTTGAATTTCCCGACTATTTTTTCACCTAACCTAGCCGATTTCTTACGTCGTAAAAGGTGAAGGTTCACTGCACATTCATAAGTCATCGTTGACCGCTGCAATTCTATCGCCATGCGGTTTCTCCGCGCGGAGGCGCCCCTCACATCGCAATCGGTAAGGTGCACTGTGACTGGACTTCGAAGCTGGAGATCCCTGTTCGAATCTCTCGGAAAATAACTTTCTGGGGGCAGCTATACCTATGTATAACTAAACCATTACCCTAACAACCTCGGCAACGTAACAACCTCACCAAGAAAATAACCTGAACAGTCAAACAATGTCAACTATCAATGCAGTTTTTGAAATTCAGAACCCCTGACCCACTGGAATTACAAGTTTGTAATTGCAAACATTTCCTCACTTCCATCAACCTTTGAGAAATAGAACATGTGCAATTGAAAACATTTTTACAAACAATATCTTTGTAAACTAGTTTGTAAATAGTAAATTGAGATTTACTGTCTTGGGGTTTTGTGAAATCCAAACTACAAACATGTGTACAAATTATTTGTAATAATGAAGTAATTCTTTGTAATTTCACACTTTTTTGCTTTGTGAAATTGGCCTTTGATCAAAAAATATAAAACGAGGACACGTTAGCTATTTCATTTTTAATGACCTTTTGGATTGTTTTATTTTTCTCTCTCGTTTGTTCCTAGTCATAGTCAACTAAAATTGCTAACCCGCGCACCGACGGGGTCCGCACCAACTTCGAATCGACAGGGGAGGGGGGGGAGGATACATGGTGGATATATGGTGTCCTTACTAAAAACCGTCAATATCTCGAAAAGAAAAAGAGCAAAAACAAAAGAGCGACGCGCGAGAAAAAAAACGACCGAAAGATAATTGCATTTTCTGTCACTCAGGCTTCATCAGATTTCATCTCAGGTCAATAGTTAGCTCAGAGGAGGCCATCGAACTTGAAACATTCTAAAAATCGCGGAATTGGGTTTTAGGGAATAACTTTTGAGATTCGCATGATAAAGTAATACCTACAGTTTTCACCATTGTGTTTCTTCGTCGAGATGCATTGAATGATATAGTGTATGACCATGACCTAGTTGGGTAATATTCGAAAATTAACCTGACCTGTGGTCAGGTCCAGGTCAGGCCAAGTTAAAATTTTACATCAATCAACGCGTCTCGACGAGCCAAACACAATGTTGAGAACTGCATTACTCTATACCTTGATTTGGCAAAGAGTTATTGACGAAAACCCATGCGTGACCTCTTGGTCACCTGAGTTGACCCCGTAGAGGTCACATAACAAAAAATGTGACTTGGGTCTTTGCATACGGCGCAATAATGGTGTATCTGGTGAAAACCGGTCAAATTTAAGCATTGTCTGTGGATGTATACGTGTTTTAATTTGTATCCATTTACTTATAATGATGAGGTCACGAAATCGATCTGACCTTAGGTCACCGATATACAAAATTAAGATAAAATAATTGTAGGTACTGATGGCCTAATAAGTCCTGTGCGTTTGAAACCGCTTGGTCAATCACTTTGGCTTTGGCACGAACACAAGCTTTCAAAAACTTGCTTGGAGGTGGAGTCACTTAACGCGACCTGTTGACCTGACCTGATATGACTTGAGATCAACACACAATTACACACAATGTGGGTAATTGATGCCCGAATAGCTATGCCAAATTTGGCGGCGCTGCGCGCCGCCGTTTGCCCAATATTCACGAAAACCTCAGGTGGACGGATCTCCGCCCCACGTCGGTGCGCGTGTTAATACTTCACATGGTGCCAAAGGGAGTCCGTTGCCGCAAATTCTTTTGTATCAGACTACGTACTTAGTACTTACCAGTAGGGCGCCGTAGTTGGCGATGAACGAGCGGCGCGAAGGAAATATATGGTGAATTTCAACTCAATCGGGCAAGTAGTTTCTGAGATACAAAAATTGTGCGCACGTGCAGAGTAATCCCACCCCTAACTTGTGGGAAAGAGGCGGCTGAGAGATTCCTAACCACACACCGAATTTGAACAAAATCGGCTTAGCTGTTCCTGATATATAGAATAGAGGTGTGCACGTGCACACGTGCACGTGCACCACCAAATTTGCACACAATCTGCGCAGCCGTTGCGGAGGTTTTGCGACAAAACACTTTGCAACACCCCTCACGCGGCACGCGCCACGCGCAGTGGTAGTCACCCACATGAGTCGGCTCTGGTCTCAAGCAGGGCAGGGTGGATGGGGCTACTCAGCAAGGAAGCCCCCTTGTCAATCGGACGTGCAGTTGCAGAGATATGAGCCATTGTCGGCGATGAACGTGCGAGCGCGAAGGAAATGTATGTGAATTTAAACTCGATAGGGCAAGTATAGTTTCTGAGATATAAAAACGGTGCACACGTGCGCACGTGCAGAGGCAGACCATTGGCTTGTGGAAAATTGGCGGCTGGAAGGTCCCTAACCACACACCAAATTTGAACACAATCGTCTCAGCCGTTCCTGAGATATAGAATAGGGGTGTGCACGTGCGCACGTGCAGAGGCACCCACCCCTGCCTTGTGGGAAAGTGGCGGCTGAGAGGTCCCTAACCACATACCAAATTTGAAGACAATCGGCTTAGCCGTTGCAGAGTGTTTGCGAGAAAACACTTTTCAACACCCCTCACGCGGCACGTGCGACGCGCAGTGGTAGTCACCCACATGAGTGAGCACCGGTCTCAAACAGGGTAGGTTGGATGGGGCTGCTAATCAAAGAAGTCCGCTTGTCAATCGGACGTGTAGTTGCAGAGATATAAGCTTCTCAAAAGCGTCGCCACGGGTCGGGTCAGGTCGGGTCGGGTCGGGCCGGGCCGGGCCGCTCATATTCAGAGTTTTCCCATATACCACGGAAGGACGAGCGAGGGCAAAGCGCTCGCTCGTAATCAGTCAATCTACGCATAGGGTCTGTTCAACATGGGCCTGTCCGACGTTTTTTTGCGAACATTTAGGGGCCCTGCAAAATATAGAGGCCTAAATCCGAGGAGATACCATTTCGCGCTTGGGGGGGGGGGGGGCTTTGGCCGAGGGGCCCCCTGGGGATTCCGCCCCCCCCCCCCCCTGCCGAAGGTATGGCTGCGCCCCTGTCCGAACTGTTAAATTGCTTTCCTCTATATGCTGCGCCCAAAACAACGAGAAAGACAGAGCGGACGCGTGGTGTCATGAATGTACCTTTCGCAAGAGTAGATACTGTCAAAAGGTGCGTATTGTTGTTGTTGTAAGGGCACCCAGTCATGTCAATGAGCTCATGTTTAAAGGCAAAGATGTGGATATGTTCAATGACTCGCTTCGATAATTTTGAGCGCAATTATTAGTGTATATAAATCAGCTAAAGGGACGTGCGTGGACGTGCGTTGGTTGTTAACGTTGGTTGGACGTGCGTTGGTTGTGTGTGGTCTGAGTATGTGTGCGAATTGGACTGTTAACTGGGCCTGTGTGTGCCTGTCGTCCATTGCATCAAATAAATCAATATCTCGGAAACCACTGCTTACAAAACATAATACATATTAAAGCAAATGACAACAAAGGAAATGTTAAACAAATGATTCACAACAACTTTAAATATTCCTTCAAGTCAGTCTTGGTTGGATTCCGTCACACGGTGCACCAGTTGAGTCTGCCGCCGAGGACTCAGTCACTCCGGTTTCATTCCATGGAAGAGTCTCCCCACCAGCCGGCACCGCCGCGCCGGGCCCTCTGGTCACCTCTGACCCCCTGGTTCAGGTGCCTACGTCACAACGTAGCCTGGTTACTGGCTGCACGTCATGCGGAGCTCTGGCTACACCCTACAAACACCCTTCAAAACAATGGTGCACTTTACAGGGGTGCTACTTGACCACTGGTGTAACTTAAGTTAGATCTGTGGCCTTGCCATCCGTGCTTCACAATGCCTATTTATATTCCCAATGATGGTTCCCCGTGCAGTGCTCTTAGCCTGTGTTGCAGAGGCATGCTTTTTTAAAGGAATGGTTGTGTCAACCGAAAACATCAGCTGAAAACCATTCGACATTGGTCGCCTTGGCCTGTGAACAGCTGGTGTCCTTTGTGGCCTGTGTCATTTGTGGCGTGTCCTCAATGTGTGTCCTCGATTTGTCAAACGTGGCGTGTACTGTAACTGTAAAAGTAGGGGGGCGCTCCCATTCACCGGCATAGGGGTAGTGGTAGGGCAATGTTGGTGTTCCAGATAGAGCGAAGAGAGCAATCACTGGCGGATCCAGCCTCTCTCCGTGGGGGGATCTTTTTGTGGCAAAAAAGTACACCCCATGTTTTGTATCCGCAGATCTTGGCCGGTCACCTTATTTTGGTATTCAAGATCAACGAATTCACTTTTCAAGTTCACAAAAATTGATTTCGTGGATTTTTTTCCGGAAAAAAAATATATTGTTACTATTTTGGGTGTTCAAAACCCAAAATTTGGAAAATCCGAGATAGCTATTTTGAAGAAAATGTCCTTTCCTTTCCTTTGACGCTTTGTATTTGCAATTTGCTTCAAAACTCTATTTCTTACGATTTGTCAAACATTTATCGTGTTTCCACCCAAAATGGCATGGCATGACGTCATTAAAACGTAATTATCTCCCAAATCACTATATCAATTTCATTGAAATTTAATGAGAAGACGTATAATTGATGCAGCATAAGGTACTGCAAGTGTCACGTTTATATCTATCATAGTTTTCAAGTTATTGAGAAAATCCGGAAGGGGCAGATTCAGCCCCCCCCCCCCCAGCGGGGCCCCACGCCCCGCTGGGTAAGTGTAACTTGGGCTGCTTGAATTGCATCAGGTACGCTGTTTTGTCTATCATTGAAAGAAAGGGTGCATACAAACTTCAAATTCAATCACTCGAGAGAAAAAAGTTCCGTTCTCATGAAATTGTCTCCTAAGATCATTGTATTTCACGTTCAGCGTAGGGGACGCGCGGGGGGCATACTTGTATTGAATCCCCCCCCCCCAGATTCCTGTGGGGGAGGGCATTTTCCCTTGATACCCCCCCCCCTCCCCCTGGATTTGCCAGTGAGGGCAATATAAGGATATATGTATCTGTGCCATTACACTGGGGTAACTCGCACCGCTGCGTAGCGATAATACCGATTTAAATTGTTTTGATCGCGTTTTTCATGAACATGATCGTAAATATAGACAGAAAATGGAAAACCATTTTGATCGCGTTTTACATGAACATGGTCGTAATTCGTAACTATGGGCAGAAAATGGAAAATCAATAGCGTTTTCTTCATTTCTAATATTTACAAATCACTATGTTTAGCTTCGCCTCGTCATGAAAGATAAATTTCACTCTGATAATGATGAGAAGCCGAATATAAAGTGTTTTTATATTTTATTGCATTATTACAAATGAGCAAAAGGGTATTGATTTTCCATTTTCTGCTTCTGTCTATGAATACCGAATTCCGCGACTTTCGATTTGGAACCTGAAATGTTGCGGTCTGGGCCATTGCGACTGAAGCGTCGCGTGATGACCTCTCCACTGTCCCCCAGGTTTTGGACATATACATCTTAGGCGGAAATGACGAAGCCAAATTACTTTTGGCGCCTATGAGTGAGCAGTGATCACCAACCGCAAAAACAGCGATTATTTTCCACTCACTGCTGCCAGATGTAACAAATCATTTCCCTCTAGAAATACAAGTTTTTTTTACATGAAAACCTCAATATCAGCAAAATTATTTAAAAAAGACCGTGATTGAAAATTCAGAGGTTTTGTGAAAATCTTCCCTGAAACTTCGCGTCGAAACCTCTAGATTTCAGGGAAAACTTCTGAAACTGGCAGCAGTGTTTCCACTGTTTTCCTCGCTGTCATTTTTTTGGGGCCGTCACTTATACTTTGGGCGTCACTATATACGCCACGGGAGGAACACACTATCACAACCTCGAACATACGCACATGCAAGACACTTAGATTTGAAAGCAACAGCGAAAGGACACAGCCAAGGAGAAGGACGGCCGTTTCAGGTGCCCCCCCCCCCCCCAATGCGTCCCCATAGTTATCTGAAAACCTTCAGTTTTCAGAAGTAGGGGGACGCGCGTCCCCCTGCGTCCCCCTCAATGACAGCCCTGCCTCAATGTGTCACTGTCCGTCCAATGCGGTCACTTGTGTATTGTATGTATTTAGCGTGTGTGCTTGCCGCTGCGTCTAACGCTGAGTTCACTCCGCAGTGGGCCCGAAGGTGTCACCGTTCACCTTCACTTCTGGCCTGCGGGCCGGCGACCGCGAGTCGGTCAAGTGCGTGGTGACGCGCGGCGACTCACCGCTGACTTTGACCTGGGTCAAGGACGGCGAGCCGCTCTCGCGGCCCGACGTCACCGTGGCCAAGGTCAACGAGTTCACCAGCATCCTGAGTTTCAGCAGCCTGCAGCGCGATCACTCGGGCAACTACACGTGTGCGGCGACCAACGGCGCCGGCGAGGCGAGCCACAGCGCCCCGGCTCACCGTCTCAGGTGAGAGCACACCGAAATAGAGTCATAAACCGAGTCAATGAGCCTGGCCAGGAAATTAAGTACTCCCGACGACCCCTGCGGTGCTTGTGACGTACCAACCGAAAACTAAACCTGGCCCAAGGTTGACCGTAAAGATACGTTGATGTGATGGTGCAGGGTTCTTACTAGCCACAGAAGATAGGCTTGTGTTTAATTTGGTAAATTTACAAGCAAGTTCCGTGTGCTTTTCAGTCATTTAATGAAGACACTGTACTGTGAACAGCAGACCGCTTATACCCTAATTATTGGCGATAACTTTTGAATGTATCAACTGGAATGCGCGAATTTCTCGCAATGGACGTTTCAGGCCCTGCGCTAATTTGTATTATAAGGTTGGTTGGTGCCAAACGAAAATTTAGGACACTTTTCATTCACTCATAATGTTAAAGATATTGCTACCTCGGATAGAGGCTAACGCCTGGCCACTCTGTAGTCCCGCCCTCAACTCCGCCCAACACTCGCAACCGACCGGTCATGGGTTGGAGAGCACCGGTTCAAGGTCAGCCAGGGCGAAGCTAAGCTCTGACGTCAGAGCATAGCTCCACCCTTTCACGATAGCTTCTACCCATCGATTGAATTCCCTGCGCGAGTTTGAACATTACGACTGAATGGCAAGTGCCCTAAGTTTTCGTTTGACATTAACCGACCGCAATAATACAAATTGGCGCAGGGTCTGAAATATCCATTGCGAGAAATGCGTGTCAACGAGTTCACCAGCATCCTGAGATTCAGCAGCCTGCAGCGCGATCACTCGTTCCTTCACAAGTTATCCTTCACAGTTCGTTCCTTCACAAGTTATCCTTCACAGTTCGTTCCTTCACAAGTTATCCTTCACAGTTCGTTCCTTCACAAGTTATCGCCGTAAATTAGAGTCCCAAGCGGTCTGCCGTTCATAGTAGCTCCCGAAGTGCGTAACAGCATGTGTAGGTACAGTATAATATATGCTGTATTGTAAACACACCCATTAGTCAAAGTAACTGAGCTATTACGAATGCTTACCTACTGCCTCATGTATAATGCCTATACTTAGTACCATGCTACAATATTTCCACCTTAGATTAGACTACAATCGGTATGTGACTGCACAGCTGGCCTGTGTTGCAGTGGCGCCGTTCTGGATGACGGAGCCAGAGGACATGGACCTGGTCCGCGGGGAGAGTGCAGAGGTGAAGTGCTCGGCGGACGGATATCCTCCGCCGGTCGTAACCTGGTCACGCCCCGGAAACGATGGTAAGGCGGCATCCACTGCGCGAGACGCCGGACGTTTTTATTGCTGGAAACTTATCCACCCTATTTTCTCGCTTGAAAGCGGAAAACCATGAGACCAAACAATCTTTTAGCCGTTATGATTCGGACGTCTCATCAAAGAGAGATCTCCCGGGTACTTTCCGGTTCCGCCATTTTGCGACTGAGCTGACTTTGAGCAGTCAATGCCTTTACAGCCCAGCTCCTGAAACCAATGACCTAAACAGCGGGAGAACAACCGGAACAAACAGCCCAGTCCGCTATTGTGAAGGGAAACCCACA
>JAXIVJ010017842.1:0-24989 GCA_036785665.1 Chirona hameri | reverse complement strand
TATCTAGTTAGACAATTGCTCCCCCGGGGGTGGGGGTCGGGGTGCTTGTGTATTTTCAATGGAGTGAGTCTGAGATCGACTGTCAGGACAGTCGATCTCATTGTTCTGGTACTTTGAGAGTTCTACTATAAATAGTAGAAAATCCGGTTAATTCAGCATGAACATTCACATTCCAGTTATACCGTGCATCCTGCGCAATTGCGTCGTTTATGGCGCATGGTGGAAGACCCTATACGAAGGTAGAGTCATCCGGCGATTTGACCGAATCCGACTTAGGAATGGTGACGTCATCTGGACGGAGAAGCCCTTACCCCTATACAAATAAATAACTCTCAATTTTTGAAAGACGATATAGATAATCCTACTGGGCAGAATTACAAACAACATGCCCTGAAAGAAAGACCGATTCAAGCTCTCTAACTTATCTAAATAGCATTTTGCTCCTAAGTCACTCCTATTTTGACAGCGAAGGAGCTCTTATCTTACTCCTTCGCTAATGTTAAAAGGTTGGTTTGGTTTGGTTTGTGGACCAATCACCGTATCCTCTTGGGACCAAGGTGCTAATTGGAACTCTCACCCTGTTCCGAGGGGTATGGCCGGTATGGGGAGTCGGGAAGACAAGGCGAGAGGCCCGCCGAGGGATTGAACCCCGGTCCCCGGCACAGAAGGCAAGTATCTTACCAATGCGCCGAGTTGCTCCCCCAAATTACAACTGAAATATAAGCAACGTGTTTTTTTTGTGTGAAATGCGTCAGATATGTATGCGTCAATGTCACGACATTGGCGGCCGCTGCGCGGCCGACTTTCGGTCTCAAATAAAAGTCCTGCGCTCCGCCAGGAACGGAGGTTTAGTGAGAGCGTGATAGGATTTAGTGGTCGACCAGATACATATGACGTCAATCGTCATATGGCAAACTGGGAATCTGACGCATTTCTGCGCCCACATTGCTAACATTTCAGTTGTAATGGCGGAGTCGTTGCGGGCGGTCGGCGTAGGCGATTGACGGGTGATACAAATTATTATTGTTAGGTAAGTACTGATAATGTCCGTTTTGAGTGCAGTTCTGGTGAAATTAGACATGAGAATTAGTATAAAATATTCAATTTACCTATATAAAGGTGTGCAAAAGCAAATATCGCCCAATAATTAGCTATAGACTTTATTTGGTTTTAACCCGCGCCGTGCCGGTGCTCGGCGCCACCTTCGCCGTCCCGGGGGTAGACCCCACTCTAACTGGAAAACTAAAAGGGCTAGAAAGACGCGGAAACGGGCGTTCGAAAGCTCTCGACAAGCACATTCGAAGGTACTTCGGATATTTTTTTCCTCAAGTCAATATTGAGGTCACCAGTGACCAGAGGTCATCAAATGTCAGATTTTCCAGTTTTAGGACTTCGCTCCAGAAACTCCCAGATATCACAGGAGCTATGATAGCTAGGAAGAAACGAAAAAAAAAGCAATGGAAAGCTCAAAAATGCAATCGTTTAAGTGTCCTTAGATTTTAGCTCAGGTCAATAGTTTAGGCTCCAGAGCTCATCAAATGTCAAAAGGCTATTTTTTACCAAAACAGTTTATCACGAATAGCTTTTTACCTAATAAAGACAAGACCATAATTTTGACGCCATCGTGTTTGTCTCGTCAAGGCGCTTCGACTCATATTAGTGTTGACCAGGTTAGGTCAACTTAAAAATGTGACCTCAGGTCAAGGTCAAGTGGTGACCCAAGTAGGTCATGTTGCATATGGGAAGACGTGTCGTGACGAGACAAACACATTGGTTTCGGGTTCACTTCTCTATCGTCATTATGCCAAGAGTTATTGCAATAAAACTGTTGGTGACCTTGGATGACCTCGGCTGACCCTGTAGGGGTCACTGCACAAAAATGGTACCTAGGTCATCAAGAATGGCCTATAATAGTATGATCCAGAAAGAATTAGACTGCTATCTTGCGTATCCTTGGAATAGGAAGCATTTGAATATTTCCCCTTTGACTTATAATGGGGAGGTCACGAAATTGACCCGCCCATAGGTCGCTGATATAAAAAAATCCAAGAAAAATGAATTGTAGATGTATATGACCTTATGAAATCCTGTAAGTGCAAAACCGATCATCCACAAACTGTGACTGTGGTACGACCACAAGTTCTTTTGGAGGTGGGGTCACGTGACCTGGTCTGGTGACCTGACCTGAGATGACCAGAGGTATTTTTTTTTTACATAATGTGGACAATTGATGCCCAAACAGCTGTGCCAAAAACGGCGGCGCTGCACGCCGCCGTTTTCCCGCTATCCGCGAAAAACCTGAGGGAGGTGTCAACACGCCCCCCTCCCCCCCCCCCCCCCCCCGGCACGGCGCGGGTTAAAATATAGGGATGATGTGAGCGTGCAGCCAGGTGTTAGGATATTCATGTGAAGTAAAAAAAATGACCCCAGCTGAGCTGGGGTCATTTTTGTATATGCAACTTTTGGTCAGGGCCACTCAAAGCACTTTTACCACCCCTGTACATCGGTAGCCATCGCCATCGTCTTCGGTTCGTTGTAACGCTGAATTGAATTAATAGCATTTTTAGCTTCTTATCCTCTACAAGGCCCATCGCCTATATTTCTGGGTTTTATCAGGCAAAACCGTACAAAATTTCGCGACGCTTGGCGGCGCTAAATAACGAGTACCTTCTATAACATGACAATCCACATACAAATTCTGCAAAGGCTTAAATACGCGCATACAAATGGGGGTATATTGTTTCGTCATTTCAGCAGACTCCCCCCCCCCCCTCCACCTCCACTCCACCCCCCCCCCCCCCCCCCCCACACACACACACAAAATGATTGGCGACGCTGCTGCTCAGATCTTTGTGGGCTCCTTTGAAGCTCTGAACAAATCGATACCTCATTGGTATTGCTTTGGTGGGACGGATTCACAAGTTTTCGTAGCTGTGTAGCAAGTTTCCGTCGATTTTTCACGTTTTTTCTCACGTTTGACGTCTGCGAAGCCGCTGCCTGGGATGAGAAGCACGTGCCTGTAATCCACGGGCCGTATAGGACATCAAACGCCACAGTGCGTGATATATATCACGGCGCGCCTGGAGGAGCTGTGGAAGCCGGTACTTTTCCCTCGCTGAGTGAGCTGACACGCCAAGATTCCAGTCTCGGTGTTAACAGCATCAGGGATGCCCCATATTAGAGCAGTTCTACGGATGAAAGCCCTTGGTACTTTGTGAAATATTTGAGGCTACCATAATATGTCGAGGCTCTGAATCGCACATGTCACATCTCCTGAAACTTATCTCCTCCCAACATGTCCTACTGCACAAACTGCCACTGCTGACTCGCAGTGTCACAATCAGCATAACCACAATGTTTCTTCATAAAATAGATATATTGCCATCAACAGTATATAATATTTGACAAATCACAGAAGCACATCCGAATAGTGCCACTAACGCACAGTGGAGCATTCTACACGGAGGTTTGTGACAGCACAGACATGTGTGGTTCAAAATCATCCAGTATCCATACTGTGGCACGGTCAGGATACTGGACACTGACGGTCAAAATTGAGCATATACTATGCAATGTTACAAAATATCTGCACACAGAACAGGAAGAAACATGGAATGTATAGCCTAGGTACCCATAAAATGCAGGATCAAATGCGATGGAATAGTAGCTTTCTGAGATATCAAACCACTTTCCTGCTTCGTCTTCCCATGTTTCCATTGTTAGGGGTATCAAGATAAATATTTAAGAGTTATTGTCTGCTTTGGTGTCATCTGAAAACATGAAGTACATTTTGCAACAACATAAGCAAGATACTTAAAGTAAATAGTTCACCTTCAACATGGGGTTTTGAACTAAGATAGCCGTTTTGTAGCCCGTGTTGGGAAACCTCTATATGCAAGCTTTCTTGACTGAAAAGACTCTCCAGCTGAATATATTTGATTTTTTGTTGGCGAAGGAATACGGTGCTTACGAAATAATGTGGTGTTTACGCTTA
Source organism: Chirona hameri (assembly GCA_036785665.1). Lineage (NCBI taxonomy): Eukaryota > Metazoa > Arthropoda > Thecostraca > Balanomorpha > Balanidae > Chirona > Chirona hameri. The sequence goes on along the minus strand of JAXIVJ010017842.1, from coordinate 20,995 downwards.
CGATTGTTACCGAGCGGACGCGCGCCCGTGAGGTTTCTAGTCAACTTACTAGAAAAATTATCATTTGACCCGGCCCGACCCGGCCATACAGACGCTTTTCGGAAGCTAATAACTTGGCAACCACTGCTCCAATTGAGATCGGGTTTTCACCATTAGATAGGACCATCACATCAATTTTGATTTTGGCATGGTGCGTTCTGATAAATGATAGGGATGGTACCACAGCGCGTGGCACACGCAAACGTCGAAATGAACACAAATAATTGTTGAACAAAAATGGCCTGATTTATCTAAGCATTCGTTTTTTATACGCTGAAGCATGCAGCACTCAGGACGTACTCCCTTTTGGCGGATTCGAGAAAGGAGATCATGTACAATTTAATAAAACTTAATTTTTATGTTGGCATGCCTCGAGGCCTGTCAATTTTTATAGAGGACTAAAATAACTAAAAGGACTATGTGTTACTACCGCGTGTGCTCTCGTACCGTTGCATATTTCAAACCTGTTTTAGCTTTACCAGTGCGCGCCCGCTCGGTCATCGCCCAAAAAGGCGTTTTACTGGTATAGCAGAGGCTATACAATCAGCCAATCAGCACGCATACTGTGCTAGCAAGCGAACCGCCGGCCACCGGTTGGCACTTCTCTAATGAGAGTCTATCCTTCTGGGACTACTTTCGAATCTGAATGGCTGAGCCATTTTTTTCCATTCGCGTGACGTGAGGGCCCTGACACAGTCAGGTTTTGGTATATAGTTATAGTTTAGGTATATAGTTTTGATAAAATTAATAATGTACAACCTTATGTCCTGAATCGGCGCGATGTATGGCCATTTTTGACAATATAAAAATTAATTGTATTAAAAAATATAATAAAATCGTGTTTGGAAAAAAAGTACAAGGTGAACTATTTCCTTTAAGCAAAATAAATGTTAGCTGTAAGATTACTTCAACGAAGTGCGATGTCCCTAATTGGTAAGATGGTGAATGCTGGAAATGAATTCCGTTCCCTTCTGGAATACTACATCAACGCGGCAAACATGGCATTGTGTTTGTGTCCACTGTCCAACTTCTAAAAATAGACAAAAAGCAGTTAGATAAGCTGAGAACAGCAAAATTAAGCAATACAACATCAATCCCAAGTGCTTAGATACTCACAAAAAGGTAAACATTTTTATATAGAGACCATAGTAGGAAGTATAAATATAAATACGACACAAATAAACACGCCTAAACAAAATCGCATATCAACACTGCAGCTAACGGAGGCTAAGCTCCATATATCGATCATATCCAATTAAAACGCCGATCATGCTCGGCAGAACAATCGAATCAAAACATTTAAGTATTAAGGTCATGTGTAAGTCAACTAAGCAGAAATGTCATCTGAAATGAGTATATCAGCGCAATAGCACCCACTCAGCTTCCAATGGACTGGTACTGAAGCACGGACGTAGACAACCCAAAGACACAGACAGAGACAAAACATGGACATTAAGAAACAAAAGACACGGACAAAGACGAAAACATAGACATGAGCATCCCCAAGACACAGACAAAGACAAGACAAAGACAACATGACAAACCAAAGGCAGGGACGGGAACAGACCATAGACGCAGACAGACAAAAAACAACACCAACAACGGTGTGAACATGACGGCACGGTGCCATGATCCTTAGATTGCAGACAGTCTAGCATTCCCGGCAATCCCTTCTCCGAGTGCTGCACCGCATCCGAGGTAATACGGCGTCATCAGCGGACAATATAATATGCATTGGTACGAATCACAGCTGCCTACGTTAGAATACGACCGTAGACTTATCATCTCATCGACTAATTACCATGGTACAGTGATTACACATCCACATCATGGTACCATGAGCAGGATCACATCATCCGGCAATGAGAGAATTGCGCCTATCACGGATATTTTTCCACTCCTGGGCGAAATACATACGTTGGTCCCGTTAACACACAACACGTCCCAAAATAGTTAAGTAGGTAGTTAAGCCCGTATACAGGTGAGCCCGAACCCTCATCATTGACATAACTCTACTGCTACCCTACAGTTTATGATGCAATGACAGCCGATAAGTGCCCACGCTGTTTAACCCACCACCGTGACGTGTCATCGGCTTTAACCGGCAGACGAAGCGCACACGAAGGGCCGACTTACGATAAAACTGTGCCGACGAAGGTTCGGGCATCACATTGGCACTTGGTCCCAGAGCAGCCCCTTGTAACAATCATTTGTACGCGCCAGGATCACCAATATCTACGCCTACTTTACCCCACTGTCTAACCCCCTGATCCCATCCTACGTTGACAACGATCTGAACCCGATATTGAGTCCCAGCACCCACAATGGCTCGTCGCGTCGATTACAATATCAGCACTCACGGTCCTCCACCCATCTGAATACACAGGGGATACGATACGTCTCACGTAAATCGAGGCAGACAGGGAACTGAGGCAGCACCGGACGGCAGGTTCACCCCACCGTCAGACAGCAGGCCCAGCTATCAGACTACTGTCAGTCAGCAGGCCAAGCTGTCAGACTACTGTCTCTCCACCGTCAGGCCGTCGTCAGACACAGCAGGCCCCGACTGTCAGCTCGCCTGACCAGCCGACGTCACCTGACCAGCCGACGTCATTGGTTACTGATCGGCCGCCAATCAGCGGGATAACAGAGGTGACACACATGACAACCGTCAGTCGGTCAGTCCGGACGGCCGGCCGGCCGGGCAGGCAGTCTGACAGACGACAGACGACAGATGGCTGAGCAGTCTCCAAGAGCAAGACGGCCTGGACCCTCGAGAAGACTCCCTCGTCACCGCCCTCGAAGCTGCGTAGTCGTCGCCCTGGTCTTTCTAATCGTTGTCACGGGACCTCCTCAGAGGATATCTGAGGCGGCTAACCGTGCCGTCGCCCTGGTCTTCCTAGTCGTCGTCACGGGACCTCCTCAGAGGATATCTGAGGCGGCCAACCGTGCCGTCGCCCTGGTCTTCCTAGTCGTCGTCGCCGGACTGCATGCAGAACGTGCCCGGGTAGTATCGGGGGCGGCAGGCGACCGGCGGCTCCGACACTCCAGCGGCGCTCCCCGCGTACCCGTACCGGTTGTGCTCTGAAACACAGGCAGGTGACATGCCGTGACGGAGGACAGCAAGAGACAGACCCTGGCAGATGACATGTAAATGGCAGGCGGGTGCAGCAGCCACCAGCTCTCAGTTGAATTAAAATCGTCTGTCCCCCGCTCTGGCTTCACTGAGGATGGCTCGCTGTGGGTTGGACACACCAGTGTCCCAACTCCCAATCATGGGCAAAACAAGCTCAAATGGCAACTTATGTGTAATCAAGACAAATATTGTAAATGGGATTAGCAATAGCAGCATTGGAAGAAATTATTAAATGTGATGACTTAAGTTTAAAACTTCAGACGGTTCCAGCACTGCGTTTAGGACTGGCGGGCTGGCATGACACTTCAAAGGTCACAAAGGTCAAAAGCCGAAGGATAAAAAGCAGGGGTGTAGGATCCTATTCAGTTGGGAGGGCTTCAGCCCCCCCCCCCTCCCTCGCTGCCAGCCAGCCAGCCAGCCAGCCAGCCAGCCAGCCAGCCAGCCAGCCAGCCAGCCAGCCAGCCAGCCAGCCAGCCAGCCAGCCAGCCAGCCAGCCAGCCAGCCAGCCAGCCAGCCAGCCAGCCAGTCAGCCAGCCAGCCAGCCAGCCAGCCAGCCAGCCAGCCAGCCAGCCGCCAGCCAGCCAGCCAGCCAGCCAGCCAGCCAGCCAGCCAGCCAGCCAGCCAGCCAGCCAGCCAGCCAGCCAGCCAGCCAGCCAGCCAGCCAGCCAGCCAGCCAGCCAGCCAGCCAGCCAGCCAGCCAGCCAGCCAGCCAGCCAGCCAGCCAGCCAGCCAGCCAGCCAGCCAGCCAGCCAGCCAGCCAGCCAGCCAGCCAGCCAGCCAGCCAGCCAGCCCCCCCCCCCCCCCCAGACGAGGAAGTGGGTCAAATCCGGGGAGAAATCTGTAATTAATGGATTTCGGGCCGATAGTTTCAGAGATATAAAATAGTGGTCCGCACGTGCACAGTGCACACGTGCATAGTGATTCAAAAGTGTCGTCAAGCGCAAACCTCCTAACAGCCCTTCCTTAGCATGTATGCAAAATTTCAGCTCAATAGGTCCATTAGTTTCCGAGCTCTGAAATACGGTGGCGCACGTGCACACGTGCATATTGGTGTATGCCACGGCACGCCTAAAGCAGCTAATAGTCATGCCCTAACTTACATGCACAATTTCAGCTCAATAGGTCCAGTAGCTTTGAAGATATAAAAAGGGGTCCGGACGTGCGCCGTGCCATGCAACTTCCGATTCATCATGTGGAATATTGCTAGGATGTCAGTCGGTCGCTTCATCAAACTGGCCAAATGTGGTCCAGTTTGATGAAGCGATTCTATCATAAGCGCGATTTTCCTCTAAAATCGGTGATTTAACCTGCCCCACTTTGCGCGTGCCACGCACTGTGGTACCACCCCTATCAAACCGCACCATACCAAAAACAAAATTGATTTGATGGACCTATCCAATGCTGAAAACCCGATCTCAATCGTAGCAGTGGTTGCAAAGTTATTAGCTTCAGAAAAGCGTCTGTCCGACCGTGTCGGGCCGGGCCGGGTCAAATGTAAATGTGTCTAGTAAGTTGACGAGAAACCTCATGGGCGCTTCGCGCCCGCTCGGGAATAACATGAAACAGTTTTTGCGCTGGCTCATTTTTGGAGTATAATGCTAGAGGTTCTAGTTAAAAAATATATAGGAAACGCACACCAAGTGCCTTTCAACTGTATCATTTTAAACCAGTAAAACGCCTTTTGGACGATGACCGAGCGGACGCGCTCTGGTAAAGCTAAAACAGGTTCGAAATATGAAACGGTACGGGAGCACACGTGGTAGTAACACATAGTCCTTTGAGTCCTCCATAAAAAATTGTCACGACTTCCATGCATGCCAACATAGAAATTAAGTTGTATTAAATTGTGCATGATCTCCTTTCTCGAATCCGACCAAAGGCCAAAGTACGTCCTGAGCGCTGCATGCTTCATCGTATACATAAATTACCGAGCGGGCGCGAAGCGGCCGTGAGGTTTCTCACGTTCGGCTCGCGATATCGGCTCGCGAAATCGATGTATACTTACGTTGTTATGACGAATGGGATACAGCAAGAATATTGCAATGTGCATGTTGTCAGGTTAAAATGGAGCCTTGGCTACACTGTGAAATCAAAATCAAAACTAAAAGTAGGGCATTTCGTGCTTTTAATGACAATTTGTGTTGACATAACAGACATGTCGGTACAAACTTGAATGCAGCTTCTTCGATAGTGCCGATCTAATGGATAACACACGATAACACTGAAATACGAGTATGGTTGGGATCCCCAATGGTTCGGCTTGCTGTGGCAAGTCCAATTTCCTGTCCCAACCTGCCTCTGCACCCATGAGGGGTGGTTATATGATTTCTGCAATGGTCTGCATTGCAATGCAATGGTCATGACGGCCACCCACGCTGAGGTCCGACATCAAAGCCTACTGGACCACACCACGGAGCGACTGCTGACAATGCAGAGATTGTGGCGACTCTGCGAGCCTCAGTGAGCGCCGAGCTGTGCTTAACGTGCGTTTTCAAGTGGGAATTGGACGGTAGTAGTTTAGTGACGGTAGTATTTGGAAACCATTAGAATGAAATGGTTTCCAAATTCATAATACTTGCTCTAAGTGCCCATGCCAATGATCTGAGGCTGAAAAAGGCCATCTGAGGTCAATAATCAATTATGGCGGGCTAGATCGGGCTCCTGGACCATAGTGCATTGAATAGGACCATCAAATCAATTTCATTTTTGGTATGGTGCGTTCTGATAGGGGTGGTACCACAGCGCGTGGCACACGCAAACGTCGAAATGAACCAAAATAATTATTTATCAACAATGGCTTTATTGATCTAAACATTAATTTATACGATGATGCATGAAGCGCTCAAGACGCACTCCCTTTTGGCGGCTTCGAGAAAGGAGATCGTGAACAATTTAATACAACTTAATGTTTATGTTGGCATGCATGGAGGCCTGGCAATTTGTATGGAAAACTAAAAGGACTATGTGTTACTACCACGTATGCTCTCGTACCGTTTCATATTTACCACGTATGCTCCCGTCCCCGTAAGCCCGCAAGTCCTCCAAGGCCCGCAGGCCCGCCAAGCCCGCCAAGTAAAAAAAAAAAATATCCGTCCATCTATCGGGATTGCGAATCTATGGGATTGCGACGCGGAGCGAGCACAAGACGCTAGTCCTCCCCTAATATCTATTTGAGTAGTTTCCGTTTTGCACTCGAAACACAGCAAGGTTTCCGTGTCTGTCTGCGGTTGAATTCACGTGCCTTTGTGAGCATGGAACCTCCGTCCAGGAGAATCCCCGAGAAATATTAATATTTTAGCGGCGTCAGTAGTTCTCAGCTGGGAAAACAGCCAACAATCTGTGTGTAATTCACGTGCCTTTATGCATAGGGCACCTCCATTCCAGAGAAATTCGTTAAACTACAAGTGCGTTAAATATTTATACTGTGTCGGAGATGGGTTGGTTGGAGTTGGAGATGCAAGTCCAACAAGTCCGACAAGTCCGACAAGTCCGACAAGTCCGACAAGCCCGACAAGTCCAACAAGTCCAACAAGTCCAACAAGTTAAACAAGTCAAACAAGTCAAACAAGTCCGACAAGTCCAGTCCACAAGTCCGATAAGTCCGACAAGTCCGACAAGTCCGCCAAGTCTGACAAGTCCAGCAAAACCCACAAGTCCAACAAACAAGTTAAAAAAGAAAAAGGTAATTTATCTATCAATCAAATATCCATCCATCTATCGGGATGCAATCTATCGGGATTGCGAATCTATGGGATTGCGACGCGGAGCGAGCACAAGGCGCTAGTCCTCCCCTAATATCTATTTGAGTAGTTTCCGTTTTGCACTCGAAACACAGCAAGGTTTTCGTGTCTGTCCGCGGTTGAATTCACGTGCCTTTGTGAGCATGGAACCTCCGTCCAGGAGAATCCCCGAGAAATATTAATATTTTAGCGGCGTCTGTAGTTCTCAGCTGGGAAAACACAGCCAACAATCTGTGTGTTATTCACGTGCCTTTATGCATAGGGCACCTCCATTCCGGAGAAATTCGTTAAATTACAAGTGCGTTAAATATGTATACTGTGTCGGAGATCGGTTGGTTGGAGTGGGAGATGCAAGTCCGACAAGTCCGACAAGCCCGACAAGCCCGACAAGCCCGACAAGCCCGACAAGCCCGACAAGTCCGACAAGTCCGACAAGTCCGACAAGTCCGACAAGTCCGACAAGTCCGACAAGTCCGACAAGTCCGACAAGTCCGACAAGTCCGACAAGTCCGACAAGTCCGACAAGTCCGACAAGTCCGACAAGTCCGACAAGTCCGACAAGTCCGACAAGTCCGACAAGTCCGACAAGTCCGACAAGTCCGACAAGTCCGACAAGTCCGACAAGTCCGACAAGTCCGACAAGTCCGACAAGTCCGACAAGTCCGACAAGTCCGACAAGTCCGACAAGTCCGACAAGTCCGACAAGTCCGACAAGTCCGACAAGTCCGACAAGTCCGACAAGTCCGACAAGTCCGACAAGTCCGACAAGTCCGACAAGTCCGACAAGTCCGACAAGTCCGACAAGTCCGACAAGTCCGACAAGTCCGACAAGTCCGACAAGTCCGACAAGTCCGACAAGTCCGACAAGTCCGACAAGTCCGACAAGTCCGACAAGTCCGACAAGTCCGACAAGTCCGACAAGTCCGACAAGTCCGACAAGTCCGACAAGTCCGACAAGTCCGACAAGTCCAACAAGTCCAACAAGTCCAACAAGTCCAACGAGTCCAACGAGTCCAACGAGTCCAACAAGTCCAACAAGTCCAACAAGTCTAACAAGGCCAACAAGTCCAACAAGTCCAACAAGTCCAACAAGTCCAACAAGTCCCACAAGTAAAACCAACAAGTCAAAAAAGTATTAAAAAAACATCTAACAATCAAATCTCCATCCATCTATCGGGATTGCAAATATATGGGATTGCGACGCGGAGCGAGCACAAGGAGCTAATCTCCTATATATCTATTTGAGTAGTGTCCGTTTTGCACTCCAAACACAGCAAGGTTTTCGTGTCTGTCCGCAGTTGAATTCACGTGCCTTTGTGAGCATGGAACCTCTTGTCCAGGAGATCCCGGAGAAATGTAATATTTCAGCGGCGTCAAATCCGAGCCGAGGTCCCGGCCTGCCGTGTGGTACAGGGGCAGGGAGCCGGGAGGGGTGTTTGTGGAAGGGAGGCATGCCGGGGGGTGGGGTGATGGAGGAGGGGGGGGGGGGGGGGGTACGAACCAACAATGAATGGCCTCGAAACCCGCTCAAAAAGGCAACGAAACTCCGTCCAGGGCCGCTGCAACTCGGCACGTATCAGTAGCTGCACATACCGCACCGGCGTCATGCCGTCACTTGATGGCCAGGTATACTCCGTCCCGGAGATCCCGGTAAAAAAAAAAAATTGAGCGGCGTGTCTGTTCGCGGTTGTTCCAAATCGTTCCAAAGTGTCCCAAAAAGTTTCAAAGTGAATCACGTGCCTTTGTGAGCATATATGCCTTTGTGATGCAATCTATCGGGATTGCGAATCTATGGGATTGCGACGTGGAGCGAGCACAAGGCGCTAGTCTCCTATCTATTTGAGTAGTGTCCGTTTTGCACTCGAAACACAGCAAGTTTTTTTTGCACTCGAAACACAGCAGCAAACACAGCACAGCAGCAAACAAGGTTCCGACAAGTCCGACAAGTCCAACAAGTCCAACAAGTCCAACAAGTCCAACAAGTCCAACAAGTCCAACAAGTCCAACAAGTCCGACAAGTTCAGTCCACAAGTCCGACAAGTACGACAAGTCCGAGAAGTCCGACAACTCTGACAAGTCCAACAAAACCCACAAGTCCAACCAACAAGTTAAAAAAGAAAAAAGTGATTTACCTATCAATCAAATAGCCATCCATCTATCGGGATGCAATCTATCGGGATTGCGAATCTATGGGATTGCGACGCGGAGCGAGCACAAGGCGCTAGTCTATATTACTATTTGATAAGCGTCTGTCTGTCTATCCGCAGATAATTTAAAGGTCCCAGTTATCCCAGTTAATATGCACTATGCACATGAACATTTCAACAGGGCGCTTCTTTCAGGGGATCGGCATGAATACGCTTCCGAGCTGCCTATATGATATAAATGGTAAAATAAATATAAGTGATATAAATAAATATATATGATATAAATTATATAAATGGGCTAACGGGTTAACGGGTGAACTGATCAACCTCTTTGCATGGAGCGACACAACATAACTATGCATGGGTGGGGAGGGGGTGCTCACGGGCACGTGAATTGATGTGTGTATCCAGGTGACTCCAGATAATTGGGACATTATTAGATATAGTGATCAACATAGCTACTAAGCATGGATGCATTGTAGGGGATGGATGGGTGGGGAGGAGGGAGCGGGGTGGGGGGCACGTGCTCTTCTTTTGGTGTAGGTACCACCATCTAGGAGATACCAGGTAATTAGTTAAATGTCAGGGTGACGAGTGGAAGGGTATATGAGTGGGTGACTGACACGTTCGGGCCAACAGTGATCCCTTTATTGTATAGGGATCTGCCGTTCCAGAGATTAAACAAATATATAAATATATGCTAAGCCGGGGTAGAGTTGTTACGGGTTTAATGGGTTTATAATGGGTGTCATAGGTGTTCCACAGGTATACTGGGTGAGTACCGGCTATATTTATAACGGGTTTATCACGTGTTCCACAAGGGCATAACGGGTACCACGGGTGTATGTCGGGCACCGTAGGTTTTTGACGGATAACTCAGGTGTATGACGGGTACAAAAACGTATTATAGGTACGACGGGTGTGCCACGGGTAGTACGGGTTATCAATCCCCACTTGCTTGCATCACCACTTGACCTGTAATCGTCCAGCGGAGCGGACGGGTTAGCACTAGTTCACTCTATTCAGAGGAAAAATCTGAATGGACAAGTTTCATGTCGCGTCACCATATAATTTTGGGAAACTTTAAATATTATTTTTCATAAAAAGACGATGGTGATGTTATTTTTCTCAAAAAGTTGTATAAATACCTTAACCCGCGCCCTGCGGGGGGGTTGATTTCCGCCCCCCCCCCCCTCAGGGTTTTTTTCAAAGATAGCGAAAAAACGGCGGCGCGCAGCGCCGCCGGGTTTTGATACACCTGTTAGGACATCAATTGCGCACACTTCGAAGAAAAACAAATATGCTCGGGTCATCTCAGGTCAGGTCACCAGACCAGGTCAAGTGACCCCACCACCAAAAATGTTTGCAGTTGTGCCAAAGCCAGAGTTTTTCACCGATCAGGTTGAAACTTACAGGATGTCATGAGGGCATCAGTACTTACAATTCGCTTCTCTCAGAATTTTGATATCGGTGACCTAAGGTCAGGTCAATTTCGTAACCTCCCCATAATAAGTCAATGGGGATATATACAAATGCTTCCTATTTCAAGGATATGCATGGTACTAGTCCAGTTACTTCTGGATCATGTTATTATAGGATATTCTTGATGATCCAAGTGTAAGTTTTGTTCAGTGACCCCTATTGGGTCATTTGAGGTCATGCGAGGTCACCATCACTTTTTTGTCAATAACTCTCGACATAATTAAGATAGAGAAGTAACACAGACATCAATGTGTTTGTCTCGTCGAGACACGTCTTCCCATATGCAACATGCCCTACTTGGGTCACCACTTGACCTTGACCTTGGGTCAAATTGTTCAGTTGACTTAACAAGGTCACCATATATATCATTCAAAGCGTCTTGACAAGATAAACACAATGGCGTAAACAGTTTTTCGTTATCTTTATTAGGTAAAAAGTTAATAGCAAAAACGATTTAGCAAAAAAACTGCATTTTTTCCTTTTTGACCTCTGGAGCCTCAAATATTGACCTGAGATCAAATCTGAGGACACCTTAGCGATTACAAATTTCACTGGCTGGCGTTTGCTTTTTTCCGTTTGTTTCTAACTATCATCGTTTCTCAGATATATGGGAATTTATGGAGCGATGTCCTAAAACAGGAAAAAAAAACCTGGAAGATTTGACCTTTGATGACCTCTGTTGACCTCAATTTTGACCTGACTTAAAAAACCACTGAAATACTTTCGGTAGAACATGTATGAAGCTATCAAATGCCTTTTTCCGCTTCTCGCTACGTTGCGTAGTTTTCGAGATCTCAGGGGGGGCGGAAATCAACCCCCCCCCCTGCAGTTCGTGTTCGGCGCAAAGCCCCTGCAGTGCGCGGGTTAAAAACGAATAACTCTATTGATACGTGCTGGCCTCTGATTGGTCATAATCGTGTGACGTCACACATGATGATTCAGTCGTCCGACGAACGCCATTAATAGGCGAGCGGGTATTTTTTCGAAGATTCAGCTTGTGTTTAGCCGATGTAGTGGTAAAAATGGACGGAAAAAGGGAGACATTACTATTGTTTCGTACAGAAATGTAAAAACGCAACAATAACTGCGCCAAATGCGGTATTCATCGGTCTTCCGATGTCAAACAAAAAACGAAAGCTGTGGTGTGCTGCGGCTCGCAAGAGTGGCCTAATTGTCGTGTCCATTCAGAACTCAGAAGTGACCCTACTGCCCTATAAAAGCCCCCCCAAGTGCCTCGCATAATGCCACCTACCTGTTGATTGTTCGACAAGCCAAGTACTTTATCGTAGGCTTCTGCATACGAAGCTGAGAAGTAATTTTATATCTTAAAAATATTCGTTATACATGGAAGTTTAACTTGACCAAAGCCACGCGCTCAATCATTACATTAGTGTTCGCATTGAGTAGTTGCACAAATACGCCCCCGAGAACATGGTTACGGTCATGGCTACGGCTGATAATCAACCATGGCCAAATTATATGGCCTTGGTCAAATTGGGACAAACATTATGTGTGACGTCACGACCGTTTCGCATCAATAACATTTGAACAATGGATTTTTGCAAACTTTGTTCATTTGTTTTTACTGCAACTATGCATCTTTCAACAAAATGACTGACGTTTAGTATATGATATTTATTTTTGTTAATTGTAAGCCCAAAAACCCACACCGTGAAACTTGTCCATTGGAACAAAATAACTGACATTATAATTCGTTTTGATTATATATATATATATATATATATATATATATATATATATATATATATATATATATATATATATATATATATATATATATATATATATATATATATATATATATATATATATATATATATATATATATATTATGGCTTACTGGTAACATGCCAATTCATTTCTAGCTTCTCTCAATCATTTCTGAGCTTTGTTAAGCTTGTTTAAAGGTGAACAGTTTCCTTTAATGTCATGTCAAAACCTCCTGTCATAATAATGGCCGACACATCCATATCGTCTTATCCGACACCGATCAAACATTCCTCCTCTAACCCGCTATCCCTCCATCGTTTTCACAAAAGTCGCCGTTCTCTTCCCTTTTTGGTTCTTTTCAGATCAATTACATATCTCCTATCACAGCGCGCTAGAAAGCGGGCTTTGGCGTGGAATCACCTACAGGCACAATACATAATACATCGCGGAGAGCGAGCACGTCCGACTCGAGCTGCTGGTGTATGTTCAGACACGTCCGGATAGGCGGGAGGTCTGGAGCTCTTCCCGTGCCCTCCCGGCAGCCGGAGCCGGTGGCTCCTGGAAGTAGGGCGGAGCGTCCCGGCACAGGTCACCTGCCTGGTCCACAGCGTCGTTCACTGCTGACCACTGACCTGCCCGACAAACACACCTGTACCGGCCGCCCAATCCGACCGAACGACCGCTGGCCACCCCTTCACTCCACGTGTCCCGGGCGCCGAGACCTGCTGCGCGCTCGGGCCGGGTCACGTGCCCCCTTCACCTACCGTGCCCCGGCCCCGGCCGACCTGGCACGGCGTTTCGCCCGGTAACGGCACAGCTCTGCCGCGGGACACAGTCAGACACGTCTGACCCAGCATCCAGTCAGCCGTCCGTCCTAGGAGTGCAGTGATGCACTTCGCCGTGCGCCCTGGCAGTGTTCTGATACAGTCTGGTCCAGATGTCCGTCCTGGTATTGTCCTGATACAGTCTGGTCCAGATGTCTGTCCTGGTAGTGTTCTGATACAGTCTGGTCCAGATGTCCGTCCTGGCAGTGTCCTGATACAGTCTGGTCCAGATGTCCGACCTGGCAGTGTCCTGATACAGTCTGGTCCAGATGTCCGTCCTGGTAGTGTTCTGATACAGTCTGGTCCAGATGTCCGTCCTGGCAGTGTCCTGATACAGTCTGGTCCAGATGTCCGTCCTGGCAGTGTTCTGATACAGTCTGGTCCAGATGTCTGTCCTGGTAGTGTTCTGATACAGTCTGGTCCAGATGTCCGTCCTGGCAGTGTCCTGATACAGTCTGGTCCAGATGTCCGTCCTGGCAGTGTTCTGATACAGTCTGGTCCAGATGTCCGTCCTGGTAGTGTTCTGATACAGTCTGGTCCAGATGTCTGTCCTGGTAGTGTTCTGATACAGTCTGGTCCAGATGTCCGTCCTGGTAGTGTTCTGATACAGTCTGGTCCAGATGTCCGTCCTGGTAGTGTTCTGATACAGTCTGGTCCAGATGTCCGTCCTGGCAGTGTTCTGATACAGTCTGGTCCAGATGTCCGTCCTGGTAGTGTTCTGATACAGTCTGGTCCAGATGTCCGTCCTGGTAGTGTTCTGATACAGTCTGGTCCAGATGTCCGTCCTGGCAGTGTCCTGATACAGTCTGGTCCAGATGTCCGTCCTGGCAGTGTTCTGATACAGTCTGGTCCAGATGTCCGCCCTGGCAATGTCCTGATACTCATTAAAAAAAAATGAAAATCTTAATTTTCCTAGCAAGAAAATTGTCCTTTCCACCCATGCAACCTATGAACTCTCCGGGACCAAGTCATGAAACGACAGATCCTGCTCTGGTCTGGTCAGCCGTCCGTGCTGGCAGTGTCGGTCCGGCCGGCAGGACGTGACGTGACGTGACGTGACGTGACGTGACGTGACGTGACGTGACGTGACGTGACGTGACGTGACGTGACGTGACGTGACGTGACGTGACGTGACGTGACGTGACGTGACGTGACGTGACGTGACGTGACGTGACGTGACGTGACGTGACGTGACGTGACGTGACGTGACGTGACGTGACGTGACGTGACCTGACCTGACCTGACCTGACCTGACCTGACCTGACCTGACCTGACCTGACCTGACCTGACCTAACCTAACCTAACCTAACCTAACCTAACCTAACCTAACCTAACCTAACCTAACCTAACCTAACCTAACCTAACCTAACCTAACCTAACCTAACCTACCGATCCTGCTCTGGTCTGGTCAGCCGTCCATGCTGGCAGTGTCGGTCCGGCCGGCAGGACCTAACCTAACATAATCGAAACTTCCCAGAGTGTCGCCCCGGCCATCCAAAGCGTCGCCCGTGTATTTGGCCATTTTAAGCACAATCACAACACATTTTTCCTACTTTATTTGTTATTTCACAAAATCTAACAATACTTTTCGGAATCGCACATTCTTAAACTGTTGAATAGGACCTGCCGCACCGTTTAAATAGCGATTTTCGTTCACTTAGGTCTGTTTGAAGCAGTATACTTTATGGTTTCTAACTACAAATCTTACAAATGAGATGTCTGTGACAACAAATAACTTAGGTTTTGATAGGTTTAGAGTAGGTAGGATAGAAAATGGTGCTGATTTAAAAAATCACAACCTAACAAAACCTAAGTGAGCCATTCGCTTGGTTCTGGAATGTCTGACATTTCTGGTGAAGCCTATACACTAAGTATGCACTTCTGTACCGTGTTAAAGTCATGTCTAAAAACGAAATCTGGCATAACGCCGAGCAAAATCTTGATAATTGTTTTTATATCGTCGTACATTTCTGGAAGCCAAATTTAATTTGAAATCGAATGGCTATCTTCGTCTTTTAATTAAAGTAATATTCTAGAAATTATTCGGGTTTTTGTGTTTTTTTTCAAATACAAGTTGGTTTAATATGAAAGCCCTACTTGTTATAATGCAAAACTTTCATAACACCTACTATCTATATGGTTTGGTTTCTGAGTTATAGGTAATTTTCTTTCTAAATTTGCATTAATCGAGGCGGAGTTTTGAACCACTCGTAAGGCGCCAAAGGTTATATATTATATAACAGCAGAAAGCCCATGCTTTTTTGTTGTGCAACATTGAGTTTAACTTAGCCAAAAATCCGCATTTTGAACGTGCTGTTCAGTTTCCTAAGTTGTTGCAAAAAACACAGCAAAAAACGTACTGAAACTAATGCTGTGTTTGCATGTGTTGTTCTCACTTAATACTGAACGGCTAATAATCTACTTACCATTAAACGAAAGCCCGTTTTTCTTTCTTAATTTTATTATAAGGCTATATTTGGATCCCCGTTGTCATTTAGAACGATACTTGCAATTCATGATCATGTGTTTTGTCTTTCGGCGCATAATTGCCGGTAGCCGCCGTGGAGTCTTCCAAATAAAATTGGAACGCAGTAAACAATCCAATCTGTCGCGTTGTTTTTCCCTTTTTTCCATAAATATGGTAGCAATACCCAAAGCGGCTTTCTCGGCGCACTAAATACAGCTAAATACAAACAACAACAAGAAGTTTTCGGCGGCGTAACCTTCACGTGGGAAAGAGTACTTCAACTTGGGGAGGTAATGAAGCTTCGATTTTGACGCTATATTTGTGATTGTTAGTAGAAACTGGCTGATTTGTATGTATTGACTCTTTATGATGTCTGTGAGCAGGGGGGTGTCATACCGGGATTCCCCATGCATTGGCTGCCGAGCGACTCAGCATTAGCGACGACGTTACTGGTGCAGTGGTCCAGTCGTGGCCAGCCCCGCCCCCGCAGCTGCGCTTTCGAACGTTTTGCGGTCTTTTAACGGGTGTTGACGAGGGCGGCAATTTGAAGTCGTCGCCGTTAGATAAGTAAGTTATGTTGCAAGTCTATATTTTGAAATATTGTGTTTTTTGGGTTTGTTTAGCATATCTTGAACATTAAGCCAAAACAATGCCATTTGCAACATTTCCAGGTACCACGTATGGCCGTCTCACCCCTCAGCCAGACTAGAACAGCGTATGGCCGTCTCGCCCCTCAGCCAGATGGGGGCAGCGTACGGCCGTCTCGCCCCTCAGCCGGGTCGGGGCAGCGTATGTCCGTCTCGCCCCTCAGCCAGACCAGGGCAGCGTATGGCCGTCTCCTCCCTCAGCCGGACCGGGGCTGAGGGAAGGTATGGCCGTCTCATCCCTCAATCGGACCGGGGCAGCGAACGGCCGTCTCGCCCATCAGCCGGACCAGGGCAGCGTACGGCAGTCTCACCCCTCAGCAGGACCGGGGCAGCGTACGGCCGTCTCGCCCCTCAGCCGGGCCGGTGCAGCACATGGCCGTCTCGCCCCTCAGCCAGACCAAGGCAGTGTGTGGCCGTCTCGCCCCTCAGCCGGACCGGTGCAGCATATGCCTGTCTCGCCTCTCAGCTAGACCGGGACAGCGTGGGGCAGCGAACAGCCGTCTCGCCCATCAGCCGGATCGGGGCAGCGTACGGCCGTCTCACCCTTCAGCAGGACCGGGGCAGCGTACGGCCGTCTCGCCGCTCAGCCGGACCGGTACAGCATATGGCCGTCTCGCTCCTCAGCCAGACCGGGGCAGCGTGTGGCTGTCTCGCCGCTCAGCCGGACCGGTGAAGCGTATAGCCGTTTCACCCCTCAGTCAGACCGGTGCAGCGTATGGCCGTCTCTCCCCTCAGCCAGACCGGTGCAGTGTATGGCTGTCTCCCCTCCCCCCTCGCTCAGCCGGACCGGGGCAACGTAAGGCCGTCTCACTCCTCAGTCAGACCGGTGCAGTGTATGGCCATCTCGCCAGTCGCCCGGCGCCCCTCACAAAGACCGGGGCAGCGTATGGCCGTCTCCTCTCAGCATGAATTAAGGAAGGGATATTATCCGCGGTAAACGTAATCTTAAATAGGATCGTACCTTAGGCGCGCGCAACTATCCGTATCCCGTTCGGAATATTCGCACCGCACCGAGCCGCGTGCGGCGACAGCCGAGTCGGACCATTGCACCAGTGACGTCACGCTAATGTTGGGCGATTGGGGTGCTAAAATCCCCGGATGACTACCTCTCTTATACGGCCTTGGTCTGTGAGCATGATTTTAGCTGGTTGCGTGTGGTTCACGTTGTTATATTATATTCGCGGTGTATTGATCCCACTTCTGCGCCACATTCGGCGACGGCGATCATATTTCTAGGAAGCATTTTGCTTATTATTTGATTAATAAGCTTTTTATAAAATAATTATATGTGAGACATTAATTTTACACTGAATATGGTGCTCCAGTCTGCAAAATGTGGCAGGTTGCAACAAGATCTTGTTGTGACAGCTTGGGGAAGCTTTTGACAAATTTGAGGCAGCTTTTGATTTTTGCTTAGGGTGGGGGCGGGGGAATTGTTGCCCAGGGCGGAGTAAGATTGTGTGCAAATTTAGAAATATACCTCTTCCCAGCTAAAAATTTGACGTCACAATGTTGTGACAAGGTTGCGACACAACGTTGTAACAAGCTAATTTTGTAGACTCCCAAGAAGAACATTGTTTTTTGACCAGAACAACCAGAACTTGATTTTTGACAACGTTGTTACAACGTTATCTGTTACCTGGGTTCACACTGCACTACTGCCAAGGAGGTAGGAAAAGAATGCATTGAATAGAAAAAGCTTGTGGCCTGTGGGCACTGCCCCAAACATCTTGTCAATGTTCCTGCTATGTTTTGCAGACTGGAAGGTGCTTAAATATCCATCCTAGGGTGATTGTGCTGTATGTATCAAATGCAAATATGAGCACTTGTGAGTTGTGCTTGTGGCAGCCTACACACCGACACCAGTCATATTGATATTGTATTGATAATGATATTGCATTGATATGAACACTTTGTCTGGAAGTTTTATTAGATGGTCTTTTGGCTTATATTTCTTAACAGTGCTATGCAAATTCAAATTAATGGTGATTGTGATCAAGGGAATTGAAATGAGTATTTTTCCTTTTGTAGCTTATTTTAAACTTGCTTAAAGGAAATGGTTCACCTTGGAACATTTTGTTTTACAAACATGCATGTTTGTATAATCACTACAGGTAGTGATTATATTTTGAAATATTATTTGTTTTATATTGTTAAAAATGGCCATACAACCTGCTGTAAAGGCCATTGCTAACACTGTTAAGCCTTGGCTCCACTATGCATTATTTGTTTAAGTTATGCGCGTCTTCTGCATGTTGTCGGGTTTTGTCACAGGTTCAAAGAGTAAGTTCAGCTGGTAGTAAATGTAATGCGTGAGTTACACTGGCACACCACGCAGTCCCAACTGAAAAAGTCCTAACAGTGTAGCTCACCCAATGCATTTTCTATCAGCTGAACTTGCTCTTTGAACCTATGTAACTCAAAACCTGACAAGATGCAGAAGATGCACACAACCTCCTGAAAAATCATGCATAGTGAAGCTGAGGCTTTAGTAATGAATTAATCCCTATAATATACCTACCAATCGATAGAACCAAACAACCAATTGATCTACCAATTGATCTAACCGGATGGCTGTTGCTCATTAACTTCTGTGAGGATATCTGCTGATTTTTACAAACACCATCCAAGATGTGTGCACCAGCCTACCCAGTATGAAATGAACTGGCTATTTATCTTCCAGATGTTTGCCATCTCGCATTTGTAAAAGGGGCGCCAGCGGGGAAGAAGAAAAGAGTATTTAGTGGTCTGGAAAGACTTTCCCAAAAGGTAAGAATTGCTTAAAGAGAACAAGATTGCTAATGGTTACACCAAAACCATGTGTAAAACCCTTGTCATGTGTAAACAATTCAGTTATGCAGATACCGGGACATTATATGGTATTTCTTGTAAAAATAATATGCTAGAATAATTTTAGAATAAATAAATTCCTGAAATAGGGTATTGATTAATTTTAAACATTTGCAACCATGTGCTGGTTTGTTAAGAGCATTTTGTGTACTTTTACCCAATTATTTGATTTCCCAATAGCTTCTCCTTTTTAAACAATAGCTGGCCTTTTGCTGTGCTACAAACTGGCTACTCTGATACCATTTCCGGTTATTTTGTTTTCAGTACGAACAGCTGGGAGCCTGCTAAGAACCTTCCAGCAATATGCATCACATAGTTTCATAAGGTAAGTGGCAGGGGCAGAGGAACTTCATTTTGATTGGGTTTTGTTGATCTTCATTTGATTGGGTTTTGTTGATCTTCATTTGATTGGGTCTCCTGCTGTCTCCTGTTGCGCTGAGTACGCCCTCAGCTGGCTGCAGTGGGGGGGGGGAGGCAGCTCCCCGCCGGAGGGATCCTCTCCACTCTGCTCTGTTCTCGTATACCATGTTCTCTGTTATGTTCTCTTACACCACCTACTGGAGAGTGGGGACAGATGTGTTCTTGGCTGTTTGGCTGGTAGTGGCTGGAGAGTGGAGGACAGATGTGTTCTTGGCTGTTTGGCTGACAGAGCTGTACAGTGTGTGTGGTGTGATGTGACGCCCAGAGACGGCAGAGCTGTACAGTGTGTGTGGTGTGATGTGATGCCGATCAGACGGCAGAGCTGTACAGTGTGTGGTGTGATGTGACGCCCAGAGACGGCAGAGCTGTACAGTGTGTGTGGTGTGATGTGACGCCCAGAGACGGCAGAGCTGTACAGTGTGTGTGGTGTGATGTGATGCCGATCAGACGGCAGAGCTGTACAGTGTGTGTGGTGTGATGTGACGCCCAGAGACGGCAGAGCTGTACAGTGTGTGTGTGTGGTGTGATGCCGATCAGACGACAGAGCTGTACAGTGTGTTTGGTGTGATGTGACGCCCAGAGACGGCAGAGCTGTACAGTGCGTGTGGTGTGATGTGCCGCCCAGAGACGGCAGAGCTGTACAGTGCGTGTGGTGTGATGTGACGCCCAGAGACGGCAGAGCTGTACAGTGTGTGTGGTGTGATGTGTCGCCGATCAGACGGCAGAGCTGTACAGTGTGTGTGGTGTGATGTGACGCTCAGAGACGGCAGAGCTGTACAATGTGTGTGGTGTGATGTGACGCCAATCAGACGACAGAGCTGTACAGTGTGTGTGGTGTGATGTGCCGCCCAGAGACGGCAGAGCTGTGCAGTGTGTGTGTGGTGTGATGCCGATCAGACGGCAGAGCTGTACAGTGTGTGTGGTGTGATGTGACGCCCAGAGACGGCAGAGCTGTACAGTGTGTGTGGTGTGATGTGCCGCCGATCAGACGGCAGAGCTGTACAGTGTGTGGTGTGATGTGACGCCCAGAGACGGCAGAGCTGTGCAGTGTGTGTTTGTGGTGTGACAGCTGGTCGGTGTATTGATGTGTGTGGTGTCCTCGCTACCTGTCGTCTGAACGTGGTCGTGGTATGTCCAGGAGAGCTGTGTGTGGAGGAGGACCTCTGTGGCCGTCCCCGTTCGTCTGACCGTGGTATGTTCAGGAGAGCTGTGTGTGGAGGAGGACCTCTGTGGCAGGGTATCGTCTGACCTGACCTGTGTGTGTGTGTCTTCCACAACCGGTGGTGCCCCCAGCCGGTGGTGGCGGGGAAGAGAACCGTCTGACTTGACCTGACCGGTGTGCGTCCTGTGTTACAGCTACCAGTAGCGGCGCGTCCTGGTGGTGGTGATCAGGCCAGATCTTCCCTCCGAAGCCGCGGCGACGGTTCAGATCTGATGCCCGCCGGTGACGATCCAGATTTGCCCTCCGGAGCAGGCGATCAAACTGGGGCCTGAACGAACGTCAGCTGCGCA
>JAXIVJ010017841.1:0-24990 GCA_036785665.1 Chirona hameri | reverse complement strand
GTCCATCCTAATCTTAAACAATTCACTTTTTGTCACACTTTTACACAAATCCAGCACATTTGCTTGCATTCAATCAATTAAGTGTAAATGCTAAATTAGAACTAATCATTATTATATAAAGAATTGAAGATTGTTTGATCACAAGAGGAAGTGAGGTCCTTAAAAATAAGTATTGTATACCATCTTAAGTAGCAAGCACAGAACCAGTAACCAAATATTGCCCCATCCAATTTTGGCCAGATAAATATGTATTTCTTCCTATCTATGTATTTAGGTAATATGTATTGCTGCAAATTAATATGAAATGATTGAGGGTCACATTGGTTCCAGTCCTGTTTTTCAATGGTTATGCTGCAAATTAATATGAAATGATTGAGGTCACATTTTTCCATCCTGTTTTCAATGTGCTTTCGGTCTTGCTTGTAACATCCACTACTTTGCTTTGTATTTGGTTCCCTTTTTCACAATTATACTGTCTTTTTGTAAACTGTATACATGTTTGTTGTATGATGTTAAACAAAACAATGTTTACAGTGTGTTATCTACATAAATAAGTATACAATTTGAAAATCGGTCAAATTTTGGACATTTTGGCTTCAACCGGAATTGGTCGGTATTCGGTCAACCGAAATGCCTTCCATTCGGTATCGGCTTGGAATCGGTCAGGACATTTTTGGAAAATGACATCACTAGTGGGTGTTAGGTATGTGTATTGGCGTACAACGTCCCGCCCGCAGGAGCCAACCTCACAGCCCTGGCCGGCGACTCCGGCCGACCCAGCACGGCGCCGCCGGGCGGGCCAGGTCAGCCCACGCAGGGGCGCACTCAGTCCGGAATCTGGGGTCGGCACACCTCCCCCAAATTGTTGTGACGCTGCTACAATATTTTCAAAAAGAACACAACTAGCTCTTCACGCCACATACACTCGGAACACAAACAAGTATTCGAACACCAAGTGACTAATGCGAGTAAATAATAATATATTCTTAGAGTGCGTTGATAAACAGTTAATTTGACAACTATGAATCAATCATACGATTTCAACTGCGGGTTAACAACAAGGCGACTCGGAGCACGACGCACTCTTTCACTTCGACGTAAGGGCATCGGCTCACTCGCGACAGGCGGCGCATCAGGGCTATCGGAACTGAACCTGACATGTCTCGAGCTTTCACTCTCCACAGATGAGCTGCTTGCACTGGGAGAAATCTCGCTACGTGGGGAAAACGAGCACGGTAACAGTGGACGATGATTGCGCAGGAACCGTCTGTTGCGCCATAATATGCGACCACTGGGCATCTTAACAAGGTAATCACGATGATCGCCCACGCCGATGATCACGCCCGTCCTGTCCCACTGGCCTGTGCGTGGGTCCTGCACATCCACAGTTGCACCGACCCGAATGCCACACAGAGGCTTGGCGGCGCTGTTGTACCGATCACGAACGTTCTCAGCTGTGCGAGCGCGGGACTTCTCACATTTCTCGGCGGCTGTTTGCTACTCGGCGGCGAAGGCTCTGCGGTGAGCTGGGACCGATGACTGTAGCGGGTGGCCGAACAGTATTTGGGCTGGTGATCGCCCATGCTCGCCCGGGGTGTTCCTCAGCTCTAGAAGTCCCCTGACGAAGTCATCGCTGTCCAGGTCACCGTGCTGCGTCGCCTTCATAATCAGTCGCTTGACTGATTTCACTCCAGCCTCGGCGTGTCCGTTGCTCTGTGGATAATGGGGACTAGATAAGACCAGTGACACACCCCATCTCTTGAGAAATTCTCTCGTCCTTCTGGCTGTGAATTGAGGACCATCGTCAGCTCGGAGCACTGTCGGCACGCCTGTAGCAGCAAAAGTTTCCCTCAGCAGGCCAACAAGCTGGCGTGACGTTGCCTCCCCCGACATTCCTTCACCATGGGCCAGTTGGACAAGCGATCAACATACACGAAGTAGGTCTTGCCGGCATGATGAAAATAATCAGCTGAGACGGTCTCGAAAACTCTGCTGGGTAGCGGATCCGCCATCATGGTCTCCTTCTGGTGGCTGGGGAGCAGTGTCCTGCAAAGGCGACACGAGGTCACTACATTGGTCACTGCGTTGTCGATGTTCGGCCAATACACAGTCTGTCTTGGTCTCATCTTCGTGCGGCTGATACCTTGATGACTGTCGTGTAAACTACGCAGCACTTCTGGTCTCAGACTGCGAGGTATCACTAATCTAGGCCCACACACAATTAGACCGTCGTCCACAGTGAGCTCGTCACGGACGCCCCAATAAGGCCGCATGGCATTGCTCAATTCTCCCTTTGTGCCAGGGAAGCCAGCAGAGATAAGTGTCCGCAATTCCTGATATTCGGCATCTCGCAGAGACGCTGCACGTACCTTCTCAAGCGGATCAGGCTGTATAGGCATGAGACGAGTGCCGTCACCCGTCACTGCGCCGACTTTTGCCATGACGATCTGTCGAACATGGTGACTCAGCTCGGCTTCAGCTTCCTCGTCCTCAGGAGTCGGGCCGCTGACTGGTGCACGTGAGAGCGCATCCGGAATGGCCAATGCCGTGCCAGCTCGCCATTCCGCTGTGAACTGGTACATGGTTGACTTCTCCCGCAGGCGAAGCAAACAAGGGTTTTCGATATCGCTCAGCGAGCGGGAAATTAAGATCGGGATCAGTGATCTGTGATCGGTGATCAGGGTATAGTTGGGACAACCTGCCAAATACACCCGGCACTTCTTGGTGGCCCACGCTATCGCCAACATCTCCAGCTCGATCACAGCATATCTGCTCTCGGTGTCGGTCAGGAACCTCGATCCGCATTGGATCATCTTCCATTCTGCTCCGTGTTGCTGCATCAGCACGTACCCGAGGCCGTGTTGCCGGGACGCATCTGTCTGCAGCACTGTTGGCAGTTCTGGAGCGAAGTATGCCAGAACCGGTGGATAAATCAGCGCCTCTTTGACCTTGGCAAAAGCCGCGTCGTGGTGAGAAGTCCACGACCACTCGTTCTTGGGCTTGAGCAGATCGCGCAGCGGCTCTGTGGCATCGGCTATCCATGGTGAGAACTCGCTGAGTTGTCCCACCATTCCGAGAAAACTCCGAAGGTCTGTGAGGTTTGTCGGTGTTGGGAACGATGCGATGGCGTCCACCTTCTGACTGTCCGGGACGAATCCTTTTGTGCTCAGCTTGTACCCACAGAACTCCACTTCAGATGTCGCGAACTCCACTTTCGCAGGATTCAGAGTGATGCCATGTTCTTCGCATCTCTCCAGGATAGTCCACACGTGGTCGAGATGAGTGGCGTAGTCTGCATCGTGCGCGAGAATGTCGTCCACCACCTTGCTTGTATGTGGTACGCCGTCCAGTGCTTGGTCTCCACGTCGTCCATACTCATCTCCACTCGTGATCAGACCTTGGGGAGCTCTTCGAAACTGATACCTCTTCCAGGGGGTGATGAATGTTGTGAGGTGCTGATCCTCAGGGGCGATAGCCATCTGGAAGTATCCGTTCTTGGCGTCAAACTTCGAGAAGTATTTGGCGTCTTTGGTGACTCCCGATACCGCTTCGTGTGGGGTGCAGACGGGATGCGGTCCTCGTTTGACATACGCGTTGAGCTTTGTCAGGTCGACGCAGATTCGCACATCTTCAGAGTTTTTCTTCGGGACTACCACAATAGAATGACACCATTCGGTAGGTTCTTGCACGGGAACGATGATCGACTTTGTTTCGAGGTCGTCCAATTGTTGCTTCACCTTGTTCTCCAACTGAATGGGATTTTGCGAGCTCCGGTGAGAGCAAACGGCTTTGCATCTTCTCTGATGTGTATTTTCATCGGGCCGCCTGCCATCTCTCCTAGCATTGATGTGTCGAACACGCTTGGGAATGCTGCTTCCATCTGTTCCAGATGCTCTTCCCTCTGCTGTGGTGACGGTTCGCCCATGTCGGAGGACCATGTCGGCTTGCATGGTCTGCTGCGGTGACTGTTGGACGCCGCCGATCGAACATGCGGTCCGATGTGACGTGACTTCATCCCCGGCGACTCGTCTTCTGTAGATGTCGCTGCTTGTCGATTTGTGACTATAGGTGGCAGCACCCGCCGTTGCTGAGATTCTCCGCTCATAGGTGGCGCCACATCAGGTGATCGACTTCCGACCGGTAGACCGCTGGTGGAAGGTGCTGGTTCTGCTGTAGCCGATCCCGATGCCGCCGCGGTCGTCGTCCTCACCGCTGCGCTCGCGGTCGCCGGCACCGCGTTGGTCGCGACCACCAGCACCGCTGCGGTCGCTGTCACCGGCGTCGCTGCGGTCGCGGTTGCCGGCACCGCTGCGGTTGCAGTCGCCGGCACCACTGCGGTCGCGGTCGCCAGCAGCACCGCTGCGGTCACCGGCGCTGTTGTAGTTGTGGTTGCCTGTAGATCTGGCTCGTCATCGGTAGCCGTGTTCACCGGCTGCACAGACTGGATCTTCCTGGAGAAACATGCCGGCAGAATGTGCAGGTCTATGGAGTGAAACCATGACAGGAGAGCCGATCGCACGTCTTCTAGGACATAAATGTCTGCTGTAACGGCGCGCTGACCGATGCGAATAACGGCAGTGAACATTCCGAGGCAATTCAGCGGTTTTCCATCTGCAGAAAACAGTCTCTCGTTCGATGGGATCAGGTTTCGGAGATTAACACCGATGGCGCATGCGTGCTCGGGACCCACAACCGTGGACTCAGCCCCAGTGTCAGGAGTCCATGACAGTTGGCCGCTGCCGTTCAAGTGTTCAACACTTGCCCGTATCTGAGGCGTTTTACGGAACATGGGACCCGATGACAGCACGTCCGATATCATGACGCGATGCTGCACGCGATCATTGAACCGCCTCACCTCCCCGCCGAAACGGCGCTCAGAAGCGTCTCGCTGTGTCGCTCCAGTTCCACCGGGTGCCGTGGAACGGCTCTGGCCGGGAGGCTGCTGCCCTCTCATCTGGCGGCCGCGAGATGAAGCTCTGCTTCTGCAGGCTACCGCCAGGTGGCCACGTCGTCCACAAGCCTGACGGGTGCTGTCACGAGCTCGGCAGTCGGTCAGGTCAACGTGCCATTCACCGCCATAGAAGCTGCATTTTCTCGTCGGCGGATTATTGTTCCTGTGGGCTTGCTCTGTGGAGCGTACCTGGCGACCTTGTATGGCTGGCGTTGCTAGAGTCAGAAGGCGTTATGTCAAGCGCTCTTCTCTCTCACGTGCCTCCAACCTGTCTTGAGCCGCCGTCTCCATCTGTTGTCTGAGCAGCACGGTCAGCTGCTCTACCGCCGCCTCCGCTGCTGATGCCATCTTGATGCACCTCCAGCACACCAACTGATGAAGTTACTGAGTATTGACTTAGAGTAAGTTCAGTTTTTACTCGACCGCGCCATGTTAGGTATGTGTATTGGCGTACAACGTCCCGCCCGCAGGAGCCAACCTCACACCCTGGCCGGCGACTCCGGCCGACCCAGCACGGCGCCGCGGGCGGGCCAGGTCAGCCCACACAGGGGCGCACTCAGTCCGGAATCTGGGGTCGGCACAGTGGGGATCAAGAATCGTGTCACTCGCCGAGTCACGGTTTGTCATCGGGCCGACCAACAATCGCTGCAGCTCAAACTTGCTCCTGCAGCACCTAAAGTAGGGTAGCGGCAAAGCATTGTTTATTTATATCTGACTCCAACACGTTGGTCGCAGCTGTGCTCAGTACTAGGTTCACGATGGCCTCTCTCATCCAGTTTGGCTGTGAAATTGGCGCCCGCCCAAAGCCGAAGCGTCCGAATTCACGGAACTTGACCTTGACAAGTCTATCTGTGTTATAAGGTATTATTGGTCACAAATCTCCTACGGCCCCAAAGTCGAGCCATAGCCATTCTTGCTGTTTTATTCATGTTTTATTAAGAAAGAGGTTATGGTTGTTGAAAATAGAATTAACTGTATGCGCATTTTAATTTTAAAGTGCACTGACGGAATGGTGATGTTGAGTTTGCAATATTAAAAGCAAATCATATTCCACAAAGAAGTGATTCTAAATAGTGATGAGGCGACTCCAATTTTACGAATGTGTACCAATCATAAGTGGTGAAAATGTATTTTTTGTTCTAATGGTGGGAGTTTCGAGAACCAAATTTTGCAGGCGAAATCAGACACCCCTAATCTACCGATACACACCAAAACTCCATATCGGCCTGCGAGGTGGCAATATCCCTTTAACCCGCGAGTTACTGGGGTATATTTCATAACGCGACTTACTGGGGGGGGGGCTATTTTTTGCCCCCTCGGATCTCCGGAACTACTAGACCGAATGTAAAATTTCAAACGGCATTCGATAGCCCTTGAAAATTTATCGAGGGAAACATAATATTGTTGACCTCGGGGTTATCGATGACGTCACAGGTCAGGTCAAGTACAACATTTTTGACCGTGTCAAAAGGTCTCGATGGATGGGATTGTCGCGCAAAATTGTGATATTAAACGCATAAGCTGTCGATAAATCGGTATGATTCGTGTGTCTGACACTTCTAAGTACCTTTCTAAGCTGTTAATGACCTTGGGTCAGGTCAAGGTCATCCGAGGTCACGAGGTCATACTGCAGATTACGGTCATTAGGCGTTGTAACACATGTTTATGGGTTTGTTTTTCGTCTAGAACGCGAACAATGACCTTAGATAATTGTTTGTTCCAAATAAATCGAAGTAAAAAGCAAACACGAAAATGCGTTTTTATGCAAGTAATGCAAATAAATCGAAGCTGTGAGAGGTGATCGATTTTTGTCATTTAAAGGTCATAAGTCAGTCATTTTTGAAGATATCGACTTTAAATTTGGTACACATATTGACCGCACACGTCGCGATCACATATATTCCGGGTTTTGGATAATTCTGATATTTCTTGAAAATTTTGCAAAAACAAAAACAAATGTATTTGGATTTCCCAAAATTTTGAACTTAAAAATCTCAAAAATCCGAGATAGCAGTTCGATATCCCGGTCTATTGTTAGTAATTTTATTTAAAACAATTTAATTTATCTTAAACATCGTACCTTTGACAGCGTTTTCCGCAAACCATTATTTTGCAACAAAAAACGAAAAACATGACGTCACTCTGACGTCATTCCGGTTGACCTATCATAACCTCATATTTTTCCTTTTGCCAACATGTGTAGAATTGATGTAAGAGAAGGTACTGCAAGTTTGGTGACGATACCGGTGTTCGTTTAGGATTTATTTTAAAATAACGGGAGGGGGCAAAAAATAGCCCCCCCCAGTAAGTCGCGGGTTAACAACCGACGTAAGCTTCTAAATCGTTGGTCAATGAATGAGATGTACAACACTAATCAATCACCAATAACAAAAGGTGGACATATAAGACACACATACGCCTATCAAATTCAAAGGACTTTTCAGTCTGAGTAGAATATTTCCCACGTATGTTATCCGTTTGTATCCTATACTGTTCATTTAAACGCCAACTCCTATGTTCCACAATACCTAATGTATCCGGAGAAGGTAGGAATGCTTTGAAGGAGAAACCATCTGATCCAGCATGTGCAATTTAAGCGTCATTTCTGGGCCATCGGTCGGCACATCTCTGCTGACTCGTCAGAGAACTTCCGATCGGCTGGTCGATGCCGCCACGATCTATCGCGGTTGATCGGCATCAGCGGGCTTTGAGTTATCATAAGAAGTCCACGGGGACGCGCCTGCTCCCAGCCTCCTGAGGGCCGCCACCCCCCACTAAACTATTTCCTATCGACACCACGGACGAAGAGCGACGAAGAGCGACGCCGAGGGCACAACGTGAAAGAACGCGATTAAACGCGACAGCCGGGCGACGCAACGCGGTCATCTCTCGTCACGATGCGAATTCAGCAGCAGTTTGTGTGCGTGTGCATGTGCGTGTGCTGTGGGTGTGCGTGTGCGTGTGCGTGCGCGTGTGCGTGCGGTGTTCGACGTGAGGTGTGCTGTGTGCGGTGGTGGTGGTGGTGGTGGTGGTAGTGCCGGTGGTGGTGGTGGTGGTGGTGGTGCCGGTGCTGGTGGTGGTGGGTAGTTTGTGCGTGCGTGCGTGTGTGTACGCGTCGATCCAAGTACTGTGAAAAGTCTAGGTCAGCATGGATCACCCATTACCTTCGAGTTATAAAACGACGCTCCAACCAACCGAGCACTGAAACTCCGACCAACAGCTTGCGAGTTTCAGAAACAGCCGCTGGTCGCCGGGCCGACTCCTCGCTCATTGACCGGCTGACTGACCTGTCACGTGACCGGGCGGCCGGGCTCATTGACCGGCTGGCTGACCTGTCACGTGACCGGGCGGCCGGGCTCGTTGACCGGCTGGCTGACCTGTCACGTGACCGGGCGGACGGGCTCGTTGACCGGCTGGCTGACCTGTCACGTGACCGGGCGGCCGGGCTCGTTGACCGGCTGGCTGACCTGTCACGTGACCGGGCGGCCGGGCTCATTGACCGGCTGGCTGACCTGTCACGTGACCGGGCGGCCGGGCTCATTGACCGGCTGGCTGACCTGTCACGTGACCGGGTGGCCGGGCTCATTGACCGGCTGGCTGACCTGTCACGTGACCGGGCGGCCGGGCTCATTGACCGGTTGGCTGATCTGTCACGTGACCGGGCGGACGGGCTCGTTGACCGGCTGGCTGACCTGTCACGTGACCGGTCAGACTGGGTCTTTTGACAGTCAGCGCTGAGTGCGTGTGAACTCACAAATGGTCCGTCCATTAAATAGGCCGTGACTTGTTTATTTTGGTTAAGTTACTGCATGAGAAACCGAAGAACGTATGGGAAAATAACATGAACTATGCATATGAGCATCTTAAAGGGAATAGGTCACCTTGAAAGTTGTCTCGAAGTTCAACCATGCGGTGCATCTTGAGCTCAAAACTACGAATATGACTTTGGTTTGGACAACTGATGGATATATGTGGAGAAAGAAGTAAGTTTCTCTTTCTATTTCACGAGAAATCGTACGATAGCAGCAGGCGTTACGGCTCCCCCGCTCCGCCTGACGCCAAGTACAGTCTCTGACAAGAGGCCGCCGCGCCGCCCGGGCGGCTGAGCGGATATTAACGAGGCGTCGTGACCAGAGAATACGTGCCAGAGAGTGTACCTGCCTCCGGCGGCGAGCCGGCGGCGGCGGGCGGCGAGCGAAAGGAACTGATCGTGGCCCGGAACAGCGGAATTGAAACCGGGCCACTAGTCCTGTGTCGAAATTACTTAACGTAGGGAGGTAATTCTTTCACCACAACCCATGTTTAGATCTACTCTACGAATCTGCTATCTCAGTCCAAAACTCCATGTTAAAGGTGAACTATTCCCTTTAAAAGGACACTGCCTACATCGGATGATATCGCAAAAACCGGCTGAAACAAGTCCTAAGGACTACGTATGATTTTTAATCGTACTAAAGGCTTATCCAAGCAGCGAAAATACAACAACAAAAACATGTTGTTCTTTTTCCATAATAATCTAAAAAATTTAACGATTTTTACACATCACTACATATATGGATTATGGAAGCGTTTGTTCCAGTTAACTGCATCTGACCAACCGTCAGCTGACGCTATTGCAACAATTGGATGAGGCGGCAATGCACTTATACATTGTGGTTCCTGTTAACTACATGAAACGAATCTGGCGCTCCTGTTAACTACATGAAACGAATCTGGCGCATCTGGCCCACTTGAGTTGTTGCCAAAAAAAAACTCGGTCGGAATCAAAATCCTTCGGAATTAATCTTATCCCTTCGGAATTAATCTCTACCTTTATCCAATTATTGGGCTTAAATCGGTCATAATATGACATGAAAAGTTTTCTGACATTACAAATTTCGATATAATGCTTAAGCAAAAAATATAACTATTTACAATTGTTGCACAACGCTGCAATTCATGTATTTTGGTGCGTAGTGGTGAGCGCACTAATCAAGGTCCTTGGCTAGAAGAAAACCAAACTTTGAACGACGATATTGGGCGACTGGGCGCGAATTTAAAAAAAAAACGGACTTTATAGTGTTAATCAGATGCGATTGCTCTTTAACCTGGCATTGGCTGGGGTCTCAGCCGAACGCCATTGACGGGGGGGGGGGACGCCCCTGGCTATCTTCCGAACCAATGCTCGCAGCGAGACGCGCAAGGCGGCAATCGAAAGTCCTCAATGAGATGAATATAAAGCATGCTAAAAATGTCAAAGTGAGGTAAAATGTCAGGTCACGGTCAGGTCAAAGGACAAAATCGACGTATTTGAGTTTATGGGCCATACTTTCCATCCAAAGCCTTAGATTACAACCATGATCACCCAAAGTGCTGCCAAAGGTGTGATACACATCCCGCATGAGCTAAAGTGAGATTGTTGGCCAAGGTCAAGGTCAAGGTCAGGTCATAAAAGGTCACTTTGCTTAAAATATCTACGAAAGTCATGCAACACATGTTTTTGAGTTATTTTCCACGTATAATTAGATGGTGATAGTCATTTTACCACCTGACTTCATTTACGTGAAGTTAATGTCAAGTTCAGGTCAAATTCAGGTCACTAAAGGTCAAACTTTGTAATTGATAAATCTAAATAAAAAAGGCATGCGCTAGACCAGTTTTGTCTCAGAAACACAGTGGTGCAATTTATTTATCTGTATCTGGTCAATAAAAGAAAAACGCAATTTGTAAATATGACGTCATGAGTTACTCATACTTTAGATCCCATAAGTCAGTCAAAAATGGAGATATCATTCTGAAATTTGGTATGGTAGTTTTCCATATGCGGTTCTCTGACATATATTCCGGCTTTTTGTATATCTTTGAAAAATTTGATTTGTGGGCATTTTCCCCATTTTTCCCAATTTTGGGGATCGAAAACCCAGATTGTCCAAATTTCGAGATAGCCATGTTGTAGCCCTCGTCATTTGCTATCTTTTGACGTTTTTTTATTGCATTTTGCTTACAATATGGCATTTGTACGGTCTGTTACATTTTCGCTGATGTTGGTGTAAAACTCCTGTGTAGTGACGTCACTAAATTCAAATAACTCGAAAAATGTTCGACGAAATTGCTTTATTTTTTTCACAGAAGACGTAAACGTGATTTAGAAGAAGGTACCCGAAGTTTCACGTTGATAGCACTATTGGTTTTTGAGCTATTTTGAAAACTCATGAGGGGGGGGGCGTGTTAGACACCCCCCCCCCCCAGGCAATGGCAGGTTAACATATCAAATTTTACTTTAAAGAGACAGTGTTCCTTTAACAGGGCACCTCATTCTTAGGGGTGGGTCGGCATAAGTCCGCTTCTTAGTTATATCCTGAAATATATCAATCGGTTAACTGGTTATTGAGTTAACAGGTTGACGGGTCAACAATTTAACGAGATAACTGATCAAGTTATCACCCCAAAAACGATATTTTGTTATGGGTTAACGGGTGAGCGGGTCAAACCCCCTCTGATATACCTATTGCCCACCTATTTCTACTTGGATAGAGTGTCATGGCTCCGGCGTATGGTTTGCAAGGCACGTTTTATCCAGCATCAGTCCTCTGCCCCTGGACGCCCACCTCCTATAGCCGTGTGAGCGCGTTCAGCGGCCAGTCAGCGATGTCTGCGCTCCTGCGGCGGTGGCTCGGTTTTTTTCCCCGGAGCGGCCTAAAGCCATATTCCGGGGAAAATTACTTCTGGCAATTTGCCAGGCAAAGAATCACGGAGGGGGGGGGGCAGCCGCTGCTCGGCACCGCTCACCCGCGGGCAGCCGCTGCTCGGCACCGCTCACCCGCGGGGGGCTGCTGCTCGGCACCGCTCACCCGCGGGGGGCTGCTGCTCGGCACCGCTCACCCGCGGGGGGCTGCTGCTCGGCACCGCTCACCCGCGGGGGCTGCTGCTCGGCACCGCTCACCCGCGGGGGGCTGCTGCTCGGCACCGCTCACCCGCGGGGGGCTGCTGCTCGGCACCGCTCACCCGCGGGCAGCCGCTGCTCGGCACCGCCCACCCGCGGGGGGCAGCCATGCGCAATCGACGGCCAGTCGGACCGCGTTCGTCGGCGGTCGGCGGCCGCCACTACCGACGCAGTCTGGCGTGCCGCTGGCGCCGAGCGGGCTGCGTCCTGCCGCCAGCGTCGGACCCCCGCGGCCGGGCATCGCCGCCGCCTCCTGCCCGCAGGCGCTCACCGGCACCGAGTGGGAGCTGACCTGAGGCGCGCGGACTCCACCGGTCCCGGCTGAGGAGCAGCGGTGCAGCGCACTGGAGCCGACGTCACCGGCAGGCAGCTCAGTCTGAAAGCCTGCGCTTCCCGAGAGGCCGGCTGACGCCGACGGCCCCCTGCTGGCGGTGAATCTCGGGCGGTGCTGAAGCTTAGCGCTGGGTGTTTGTGCTCCGCAAGGTTCGCTAACTCGAGAAGTGATATTCTCTTGTACGGGTGGAAATGGTATCACCTCAAACGAAGACGTTGTAAGGCTTGTTTGGGACATCAACACCACGTCAGAAGCTTTCATCAGCAAGAGAAACAGTGCCAAAGCAAACGGATGTGTCGTAGTGAGAATATTTCCCTGGAGCGTGACCGACAGTGACACGCGGCTCCTCCAGTGGCAGCGGTGGGGTTCGACAGTGACACGCGGCTCCTCCAGTGGCAGCGGAGGGGTTCGACAGTGACACGCGGCTCCTCCAGTGGCAGCGGAGGGGTTCGACAGTGACACGCGGCTCCTCCAGTGGCAGCGGTGGGGTTCGTGAAGAGCTGCAGCTGCAGCTGGGTGAAGGCCGTCCTGTTATCCGTCCTGCACCCTGTGCGGCGCCGACCGGTGTCCTACGTCGAGTCCGACCAGCCGCCGACCGGTGGCCCCAGTGACAGTGCCGCTCTGGCCCTGCTCATCACGCCCGGGTTTCGTGCCCACCTGTGAACTTTCCGTGCTGATCCATGGCCCGGTAACAGGTTGCGCGGCCTCCGGTTTCGTGCTGTGGAGCGAGCCGCCACTGACGACTCCAGCACCCAGCTCGGGCACCCTCAGTGACACGCGATGCTGTCTGCTGAGGTGGCCGACTGACCCAGCCTCGACTCGACCTGACCCTGACCCTCCCTTCCCGACGACTGCTGCCTTGCCGGTGACCTGGAAGCCAGCTGACGCCGCGATGGGGGGCGGTGCCAGTAAGAAGAAGGGCCGCAGGAACGACACGAAGGTGCCGCTGCAGCCGCCGCCGCCGCCGCCGGCCGCCGACCCGCGCCTGCCGCTCACCGTGCGTCAGAGGTTCAGCATCGTCAAGTCGTGGAAGGGCATCAGTCGTGCGATGGAGTCCACTGGCATCTACATGTTTGTCAAGTAAGTCGGCACGACCTGATGGGCGCTGCGACAGACTGCGGTGGTCTAACGGTCACAATACGCACCAGGGTTCGCATGTGTCACCGAGGGAAGTGACAATGACGACCTGGGGTCAAATTCAAGGTGTGGAAACAATGTGGTATGATGGACGCCGTACGAAAGCTCAAGTCCAAGGTTTTCCAATGCTTTTTAAGGTCCAAGGTTTTATATAGCTTTCCTCCTACATAGTCTTCAATACATTGTATGACATTTTTATCTGTGGTAAATTGCAGCAGGTCTTCGCTCCACTGACTTCTGATAAAGGTGTGCTTCTTTCCTCGGCACAAGTTTCAATCTAAACGGAGACCTGCAATTCAGACGTAAGGCATCGAACTGATATCACGACAAAGCACTGGCATCTAAGATTGTGTTCTGGACAGTTTTTATGTTTAATTGTTGAATGTGGAATAATTTACATTCGACACCTAATAGTTTGCATATCGTGTATGGTTTACAGGTGACATTGTCACATTATACATGTCATGGTGTGCCGCACGTGGAACTAGCGCCCGGCGGCGGAGCGCCCGTCCGGGCCTGCTGACATTGGGGTTTCGGTATAAAAATGCAATTTCGAAGTCTAGCAGAACTGTAAGGAGTAACAAATATGTTCTCTGGATCCTGTTAAATTATGCAATGTTCTAGCATTCTACACTATTGTCAGAGACCTGACACCACCGCCGACGCAGCTTGAGACATTTTAAGGTATAATTATTGGTTTATTGTCTCGGGAAGTCGCCTGATTTAGGGTGAACGGTGGCGCAATACCAAACATATCTTAAAGTAGGGATGATATAAAAAATATGATTTGCCTCCTGAGAGAAGACACTTCTACTACCATACCAACTAAATTTGAGCCCTCCACCTTCGATACCGCGGTCGCTTTGCCAGGCTGATTGCATGCAATGCTTCGCTCAAGGTTACTATAACGCTTCGCTTACAACTGAACGCAGATGTTAGTTGGTTCTTATATTAGCGTAAACAATTTTTTCTCTCTCAATTAATGACGAATAACTCTCTCGAACGTGATGAGTAAGGAACATCTCATAAAATTGAACACCATTTACCGAAGTTGAAAAGAAATAGTTAATATTTCGTGGGTTTTATTTGCGTGAACCACTGCGACGGTGCTTCCACCTATTGACAACTGATTGAACTAATCCTCGAATGCTAGTTCCGCGTATGGCACACCATGATATATATGTATATATATATATATATATATATATATATATATATATATATATATATATATATATATATATATATATATATATATATATATATATATATATATATATATATATATATATATATATATATATATATCTATCTATCTATCTATCTATCTATCTATCTATCTATCTATCTATCTATCTATCTATCTATCTATCTATCTATCTATCTATCTATCTATCTATCTATCTATCTATCTATCTATCTATCTATCTATCTATCTATCTATCTATCTATCTATCTATCTATCTATCTATCTATCTATCTATCTATCTATCTATCTATCTATCTATCTATCTATCTATCTATCTATCTATCTATCTATCTATCTATCTATCTATCTATCTATCTATCTATCTATCTATCTATCTATCTATCTATCTATCTATCTATCTATCTATCTATCTATCTATCTATCTATCTATCTATCTATCTATCTATCTATCTATCTATCTATCTATCTATCTATCTATCTATCTATCTATCTATCTATCTATCTATCTATCTATCTATCTATCTATCTATCTATCTATCTATCTATCTATCTATCTATCTATCTATCTATCTATCTATCTATCTATCTATCTATCTATCTATCTATCTATCTATCTATCTATCTATCTATCTATCTATCTATCTATCTATCTATCTATCTATCTATCTATCTATCTATCTATCTATCTATCTATCTATCTATCTATCTATCTATCTATCTATCTATCTATCTATCTATCTATCTATCTATCTATCTATCTATCTATCTATCTATCTATCTATCTATCTATCTATCTATCTATCTATCTATCTATCTATCTATCTATCTATCTATCTATCTATCTATCTATCTATCTATCTATCTATCTATCTATCTATCTATCTATCTATCTATCTATCTATCTATCTATCTATCTATCTATCTATCTATCTATCTATCTATCTATCTATCTATCTATCTATCTATCTATCTATCTATCTATCTATCTATCTATCTATCTATCTATCTATCTATCTATCTATCTATCTATCTATCTATCTATCTATCTATCTATCTATCTATCTATCTATCTATCTATCTATCTATCTATCTATCTATCTATCTATCTATCTATCTATCTATCTATCTATCTATCCATCCATCCATCCATCCATCCATCCATCCATCCATCCATCCATCCATCCATCCATCCATCCATCCATCCATCCATCCATCCATCCATCCATCCATCCATCCATCCATCCATCCATCCATCCATCCATCCATCCATCCATCCATCCATCCATCCATCCATCCATCCATCCATCCATCCATCCATCCATCCATCCATCCATCCATCCATCCATCCATCCATCCATCCATCCATCCATCCATCCATCCATCCATCCATCCATCCATCCATCCATCCATCCATCCATCCATCCATCCATCCATCCATCCATCCATCCATCCATCCATCCATCCATCCATCCATCCATCCATCCATCCATCCATCCATCCATCCATCCATCCATCCATCCATCCATCCATCCATCCATCCATCTATCTATCTATCTATCTATCTATCTATCTATCTATCTATCTATCTATCTATCTATCTATCTATCTATCTATCTATCTATCTATCTATCTATCTATCTATCTATCTATCTATCTATCTATCTATCTATCTATCTATCTATCTATCTATCTATCTATCTATCTATCTATCTATCTATCTATCTATCTATCTATCTATCTATCTATCTATCTATCTATCTATCTATCTATCTATCTATCTATCTGTCTGTCTGTCTGTCTATCTATCTATCTATCTATCTATCTATCTATCTATCTATCTATCTATATATATATATATATATATATATATATATATATATATATATATATATATATATATATGTATGTCAAGTCTCGGCGAATTCGTACGCTTCGACTTTGGGCGGGCGCCAATACCACAGCCAAACTGGATAAGAGCGGCCATCACGAATCTAGTGCTGAGCACAGCTGGGACCAACGTTTTGGAGTCAGAAATAAATAAAAAATGATTTGCCGATACACTGCTTTAGGTGCTACATGAGCAAGTTTGTGCTTGAGCATACATGATTGTTGATCCCCACCATTCATTTAAGTTGCTTTTTATAAATCTTCCGGAGGTGGCAATATCCCTTTAGCTAAAGTTGTATCGGAATGCAAACCCTGACATTACAAATAGATCTTGGTAAGCAGCATTTGCCCATTAACCGGGTGGCGGAGCATAACAACAAAACTAATCTCAAATGAAAGATCGTTGAATTTTCTCGACCATTTTTTCACCTAACCTAGCCGATTGCCTACGTCGTAAAGAGTGAAGGTTCCACAAGACATCGTTGGCCGCTGCAATTCTATCGCCATGCGGTTTCTCCGCGCGGAGGCGCCCGTCACATCATAGCGCAATCGGTAAGGTGCACTGGACTTCAAACCTGGAGATCCCTGTTCGAATCTCTAGGGAAATAACTTTTTTTGCAGCTATACCTATGTATAACTAAACCATTACCCTAACAACCTCGGCAACGTGACAACCTCACCAAGAAAATAACCTCAACAGTCAAACAACGTCAACTATCAATGCAGTTTCTGAAATTCAAACCCCTCACCCACTGGAATTACAAGTTTGTAATTGCAAACATTTCCTCACTTCCGTCAACCTTTGAGAAGTAAAACATGTGCAATTGCAAACATTTCTACAAACAATATCTTTAAAAACTATTTTGTAAATAGTAAATTGAGATTTACTGCCCTGAAGTTTTGTGAAATCCAAACTACGAACATGTGCAAAAAATATATAATAAAGAAATTCTTTGCAATTACAAACTTTTTTGCTTTGTGAAATTGGCCTCTGATGGATTTTTTTGACAGAGGAATCTGACTTCGTTGACGATGTTGAAGAAGAATCAAAGAAATAAGTAATGTAGACAACTTCAGAACCAACTGACAGTGTCAAAGAAAACATATTGGCTCAACAAGCTGGCTAAAGTAGCCGAAACCCAAATAAAAACAAAAACATCACCGACATTCCCCACAGGAGCCTAATGTAATAATTTGCCAATTCTGATGTCGCTCAAACGAGAAAACGACAAGGAGTATGAAGCATCAAGCATTCATAACTTAAATAGCATACTCAATAGTCACATGAAATACGATCCGCTGATAGATCCGATCTATGTTAAAATATATGTTTACCAAAATTATGATCCCATTGCTTTTATCTGAATCGGAAATATCGAAGTTGCGGCGGTGCCGGCCCATCCCATCCAAATTGGGGAATCCAAGAAAACGACCCAAGAAAATGTCTCGTGCAAAGTTTTTGGGATCTCATGATTATACATGTTTGCTGTACTAAACATACAGGAAACGCAGTTCATATAATCCTATATTTTTTAGAAGAATCTCGCTGGAGTAAGTTACATGAAACTGAGCTCTATGAAACTGAAGTTTAAAAACTACAATGAAGTGTAACCTCATGCTCATATTAGTATCAAATAACAAAAGAAAATCCATTGGGATTTTCTTTTGTTATTTGATATGAGCATGAGGTTACACTTCATTATACTTTTTATAATAATTATGCTCAGAATAACGTTTGAAACAATTAAAACTGAAGCTTCATAAGACACAATTTGCGGACCTTCGTAGAATCTTCTGTTTCTGAGATTTTATCAGATTTACTCCGGCGACGAAAATCGTAAGTTTTATGCAAGAGGCCACTGGTCGGGATAATTCGGCACGAATGCGTTTTGTTCACCGGTAATTAAAAAAACAAGTAAGTTTTGGAAAACTTTCGGCGACTGCGCGAATG
The DNA here is from genome assembly GCA_036785665.1 of Chirona hameri. Lineage (NCBI taxonomy): Eukaryota > Metazoa > Arthropoda > Thecostraca > Balanomorpha > Balanidae > Chirona > Chirona hameri. The sequence goes on along the minus strand of JAXIVJ010017841.1, from coordinate 6,598 downwards.
GCTGAAGACAGATTAACTCCAGAAACGGATTGAAATCACGGACTGTTTATAGATACATTCGCAAAGCGTGTGATAAAAACGATACGATTTAAGACGAAAAAAGGTTCACGAAAAGCATAGCGCGACATTGGATGTGCACATCGGCATCTAGCGGCCACTATTTCAACAATGTATTGTCACAATAGGAAAACACTGAATATTTCACGTGGGATTTATTTATTGGATTAAGCTGGTACTCAGGTGAAAGCTGCCATTCTTTTTTCCATAATAGGCGGAGTATGAAGCTGAAGAGCACTTCAAGTGAGCAAAATGTAAGAAAGGGGAATGGAGTAGGGAATTAATTTCGTTCGCTTCAATATCAGCTACGCAACGGCATCCAATGGCAAGTATCTAAGCGCTAGTCGAATGTTCATAAACGTCAACAGCAAACCATGAGTACTTAACCATTTTTAGTAATTAATATTTATCGGTCCATACTATTTCCACCAATGGGAAGCGGCCGCAATGTTCCTATCCACCCCCGTTAACCCATTCCCCTCCTATGGTGGGTCTACGTCTACACACTAGTATGTAGCCACTAGCCAGCAAGTTGTTTTTCATGACATTGACATAAGCTTTAAATATCCCCAAAAATATGCCAAGAGTATTAAGATATCAATTTTCTTACGCATAAATCAATATGGCTAAGTGGTGGAGCGCATGTGATTCGTCATTCAAGAGACGCGTATGTGGTAATTGTCTCGTGACGTCATAATTATTGCATAGAGGGCGCCACTGCGAATGGGCGCGTGGTCAGAAGGCTCTTGAGAATAATCCTGATTTCGCTGGTCAGAAAGTTTCTGTTGTTGCAGATATTGTTGATAGCATGCCTTAGTGACCGGTGATTGATTTGATGTGCATTTCGCCTCATTACTTCTGTACTCGCCCGGCAAATAGGCATTAGAGCCGGGAGTGAGAATGAGGGTACACCCTTCGGCGGCCATGACGGCTGAAATTTTTTAATCTGACCACACACAAGTAGAATGTGTGATTACATATGTACGATCTGCTGTAAGCCTTACCTCCAGGCATTCCCCTTTTAACTACAAACAGGCTGACTTTGAGAGACTGCGAACGTCATTAGCGCTACTGCCGTGGAATATTCTGGATGATATGCACGTAGACACAGCCAGGGGCGTAGGCAGAATTTCTCCCAGGGGGAGGCAAATGGGATCAGAGGGGCCCTCGTAGCCAAGGGGGGCCCACATAATTTAAACAGTACAGTATGTTGTAAAACAACGACAAATAACTTTCGACGATTTTTTTGGGGTCAAAAACTCGAAATTTCGAAAATCCGCGATAGCCATTTTCAATATAAAGTAATTTCCTTTCTTGCCGCGTTTTGATTTGCAATTTGCTTCAAAACTCGATTTTCTACGATTTTTCCAACAACTATTGTTTTTCACCAAAAATGGCATGACGAGGTGATTAAAACGTTATTATCTCCCAAAGTACTCCACCATTTTCATTGAAATGATGTGATAAGACGTAGAATTGATGCAGCATAAGGTACTGAAAGGTTGACGTCGATACTATCATTTGTTTCAAGTTATTGAGAAAATCAGGGAGGGGTGCAAATTCTGCCACCTCCAGCGGGGCGCGGGTTAATCAAAATAATATCCTTAATCTTCTTCAATTCGGATTTAGAAAATAACACAGTACGTACATGCCGATTGTGCACATGTACGATGAAGTTACAAAATCTCTACAAAATAACGAAATAACATGCTCCTTATATCTTAATTTACAGAAAGCTTTGGATACCGTTTGCTTATATATTTTCTTGAAAAATACACCACATTGTGATACGAGGGGTTTCTACAACATGATAGTCATATAGTGACCGCTGATCGCGCCCTGGAGGGCCTCCGATAATCGCACGCCCTGTAGGGGGGGGGGGGGGGGTCCCCCATAAGGCCTCGAAAACCACGCAACATAGCGACAAGCGGAAAACGGCATTAGATAGCTCGAGACAAGGTCTATCGAAGGTATATCTGACTTTTTTAGGTCACGTCAATATTGAGGTCACGAGGTCATCAAAGGTCAGATTTTCCAGTTTTAGGACTTCGCTCCAGAAACCCCCAAATATCTCGGGAACTATGATAGCTAGGAGCAAACGAAAAGTATCAATCGAAAGCTATTGAAATATGAAATCGCCATTTGTGTCCTCAATTTGAGCTCATATCAATATTTTAGGCTCCAGAGGTCATCAAATGAAGAAAAACTGTTTTTGGAAAAACAGTTTTTGCAAATAACTTTTTACCTAATAAAGATAAGGCACTATTTTTTACGCCATCGTGTTTATCTCGTCAAGGCGCTTCTAATTCAAAATCGTAGAAGGACGAGAAACATGTTTACATGTTGTTTTTTCAGACTTCGAAGATTTCCACTGGGGGGGGGGGGTCGCTCAGGGAAGTACGGGCCAACGTGTTTGTCCGAGTGTGTGTCCAGACGAGATCTTTGACCACCTTTGCAGGTCGACGCTGCGGTTATTGGTTCGGAAGATAACCGGGGGGGGGGGGGGCGAAACACGCTTCCCCTCCAGCCAATGGCGTTCGGCTGAGACCACAGCCAATGCCAGGTTAATACTCGTACATTGTCAAAGCCTTGTACTCCTCTCAGACGTTACTAGCATACACTGAAAAGCAATGAGAACTTTGACTGGTCTTCCTTCGAGAGCCCCACCGGCGCTCTACCGGCAGACCACCTCTACCACCACAGGACCCTCTAAAGGACAGCAGAGACCCTCTACAGATCGGCAGGGGCCTATACAGGCCGGCGGATGGCCATCTGCAGATCGGCAGGGCCCTCTAAAGGCCGACAGAGGGCCCTCTATAGATTGGCTAGGACACTGCATATCGACACTGCACCTAAAGGCTGGAGAGGGCCCTCTTCAAGTCGGCAGGGCCCTCTAAATGCCGGCAGAGGCCCTTTGCAGAATGGGAGGGCGATCTACCGATCGGGAGGGCGATCTACCAATCGGGAGGGCCCTCTAAAGGCCGACAGGGACCTCTAGAGGCTGGAAGGGCCCTCTGAAGGCCGGAAGGGCCCTCTAAAGGCCGGAAGGGCCCTCTAAAGGCCGGAGGGGCCTTCTAAAGGCCGGAAGGGCCCTCTAAAGGCCGGAAGGGCCCTCTAAAGGCCGCCAGGGCCATCTAAAGGTCGGCAGTGGGCCATCTATAGATTGGCTGTTACACTCTGCAGATCGACAGGGCCCCTAAAGGCTGGAAGAAGGCCCTCTACAGGTCGACAGGGTCCTCTAAATGCCGGCAGAGGCCCTCTACAGATTGGCAGGTCGATCTACAGATCGGCAGGGCCCTCTAAAGGTCGGCAGAGGGCCCTCTCCAGATCGGCAGGGACCCTCCACAGATGGGCAGGGCCCTATAAAGGCCGGCAGATGGCCCTCTACAACCGACAGGGGCGATCTAAAGGCCGGCAGAGGGCCCTCTAAATGCCGGCAGGGGGCCATCTGCAGGTCGACAGGCCCCTTTAAAAGCTGGTAGAGGGTTCTCTCCACACAGGCTGGGGCCCTTTTGTACGTATTTACATATACATGCCTTTAACAGACAAGCAAGTGCTGTTATTTATTCGTGTTACGATTTTTGTAGGTTCGTGGGCGTTCTTTTATGCGACGTAGGGCGTTTTGCGGGCGCCTGAAACCATTCAAAACACTGGGACTTTCGGTCCCAGGGGGCCCTCGCTCGGTCGCCAGAGGGGCCCGCCTGGCCTCCAGGGGGGCATGGCCCCTTGCCCCCCCCCCCCCCGTGCATACGCCCTTGGACACAGCTGTGGATACATTTTACGAACTTTTATATGCAGTCATCCGCGATTGTATACCTGTTGTTCAGATCAAAAGGAATTATTCACCCTGGTTCGATCGTGATTTGCGGAATTTGTTGCGGGAGGAGATGGCTTTCAAAAGAATGAAACGTAACCGGGGTGAGGAAACCGAGGAGGTTTTCCGAGACAAGAGAAGACTTTAAGAACTTAGCAAACAAAAAATACAGTGACTACCTGATTGGACTTACCGACAATTTCAAAACTAATCCGAAACGGTTTTGGTCCTTTTTGAAAACTGCAAAGAGTGGAAATCGGAGTTTGCCAGCACTGATGCACTGATGCACTGATGGCGTAGAAATCACAGAAGATAGAGATAAGGCTATCGCTCTCAATAGGGCGTTCGCAGCGAAATGTACCGATGATGCTGTAACCGTGTTGCCCGACTGTCCGTCTTATGATTACGCCGCTGGTCCACATAGAGTGTAACGCAGATCTCGGTAAAGGGAATGTTTCCCCTTTCTGAAAGTTGTCAAATATACGCTGGTGGTAATCGAAAATATAAAGTAAGTGCTGCTGAAAACGATGGTGATGTTTTCGATCTCGAAAAATCACTTCACTTTATACAAATTAGGGCTTTAAATTTGGGATGACGTCATTATTGAGCTATAGACTGCCGCTGATTGGCTGACAAAGTGGAATTGGCTGACAAAGTGGCTGTCAGCCAATCAGCGGCGGCGCTAGCCTAGACCCCATTTTGCAAATGATAAATTAAATTGCTTAAAAACGGCTAAGTTTTGGGGAAAATGACCTTAGTATTTTCGACATTTCAATAACGGCCAAAGATAATGGCTATCTCAGTACACAACCAATACAAAGGTGAAACATTCCCTCTTAAAGGGAATAGTTCACCTTTAACATGGGTTTTTTGACTGAGATAGCAGATTTGTAGAGCAGATCTAAAAATGGTTTGTGGTGAAAGAATTACCTCTCTACGTTAAGTAATTTCGACACAGGACTAGTGGGCCCGATTTCATTCCCGCTGTTCTGGGCTACGATCTGGGAATGAACGCTCTCCGCCGCGCCGCCGGAGGAAGGTACACTCTCTGGCACGTAGTCTCTGGTCACGACGCCTCGTTAATATCCGCTCAGCCGCCCGGGCGGCGCGGCGGCACCTTGTCAGAGACTGTACTTGGCGTCAGGCGGAGCGGGGCGGAGCCAGAACGCCAGCTGCTATCGTACGATTTCTCGTGAAATAGAAAGAGAAACTTACTTCTTTCTCCACATATATCCATCAGTTGTCTAAACCAAAGTCATATTCATAGTTTTGAGCTCAAGATGCACCTAATGGTTGAACTTCAAGACAACTTTCAAGGTGACCTATTCCCTTTAAGGCTATTCTGGAAAGTATTCCTGTGAACAAAGCGTGCGGTCCGGACGGGATCAGTGTCCGTATCGTACGTGCGTGTAGCGACGCATTATCTGTTCCTTTAGCGAAGATCTGTGAGCTGTCAGTAAGCCGAGGTATATTTCCGGAACTCTGGAAAAGGGCTAACATCGTGTCTGAATAATTCTTACCATGTATCAGGTTCGGCTCTAAATTGGTTTACATCCTATCTCATAAGCAGGAAACAACGCGTTGTGGTAAACGGCAAGTGCTCGTAGTGGTGCCGAGTTACGTCGGGCACACCGGAAGGGGGCGTGATCTCCGCTTTGTGCTCGTCCTGTATATCAACGACCTGCCAGTTGGGATGTCCTCTCGGGTGCTCCTTTATGCAGATGGCCGTGGGGTGCTTTTGAAGTAGCTCTGTGTTTGTGTCGCTATAATTATCTCTTTTTGCCGTTGAAAGTTATATATTTTTCTTCATACGATTCTTGAAGATCTGATTTATCTACGGAAGCAAGTTTTGGAGCCACTGGGATACCGTAAGTGTTGAAAGAAACGCAAATCAAAATGTGCAACAGTTAGCGAGATTTCAATTTTTGCTGCTAATTCGCTGAAGCTGGAATCTGGAATAACCCGTTGTTATTTATCTCGGCACTGACTGAACGTGACTTTGTGACTGCGGCACCTACTATCTGATTATCGGCTTATTGCCGGGTCGTCTCATCATGACCATGATTATAAATGAGCTGCATTGCTACATGCTTTGTAAGATCGACAGCGTTCCTATTGATGTGCTTGTAAAGTTGGTCAGTGCAAATTTTCCGATGATGAGGTTGAGGTAGCCAAATGTCTTCTGTGTGCAGGCACGTAGCCAAGGGAGGGCGGCGGGGGCGGCGCCCCCCCCCCCCCTGGAGGCCAGGAGGGCCCTTTTCGGCGCGCGCAGCGCGCCGAACAGGGCCGACGAGACCGCGCGAAGCGCGGTATCATAGGCTCTGTACTACACGAAGCGTGATCTTTAGAGAGTTTAGAGGACTTCAGAGGCCATTTAGGGCCACCAGGGCCCTCTCTGAAAGACTAGAGGGCCCCTTGGACGTTCAAAAGAGCCCTGTGCATGTCAGAAGGGCCCCTGGCCAGACCGAAAGGGCCCCTGGTCGGGTCAGAGGGCCCCTGAACACGTCAAATGGGCCCCCTGAACACGTTGAATGGGCCCCTAGCCAGCACAGAGGGGCCCCTGGGCAGGTTGAGAGCCCTTGAGCATGTCGACAGGGCGACAAAGCGGCCAGCGCAGTCCTTTGCCAGGTCATAAGGGCCCCTGAGCAGGTTGAATGGCCCCTGGACAGATCAGAATGCCCCTGGGAAGTTAAGAGGGCCCCTGTGCAGGTCAGAGGGGCCCTGACC